>CAUYON010175230.1:0-12552 GCA_963573935.1 Arctocebus calabarensis
ATATCCTTCATGGCATTTCCTTGATCACTATATAAAGACATTAATACTCTACCTTTAATAAGTTTCACCAGTACCCTACTAAGATGCACCGTAGGTGTGTTCCCACTAATTGCCCTCCCTCTACCCATCCTCCCCCCACCCCAATGATATGTATGCAGTTCCCTAAAATAGAGTCCTAAAAGTGGAATTTTTGGCTCAAATTGTATGCAGACACAATTTTTTAAAATTCCTTAATTCCCACTTAAAAAGCAGTTCCATTCTACTCATAGCTAAACAGTATATAAGACTGTTTGTTTACCTGTATTCATATCAAACTAGATAATATCAAAATTTTTAATATTAGCATTGTTATGAAAATATCTTAAAGTAATTAAAATAGTTTTGTGGTTTTATGTAATGCTTGAAATATTTATGAAAGTAATTATGAGAGTAGTTATGAAAGTGTTTTATTACTTTAATTATTAGTGAAATATCTTCTTACTTTATTTTAGAAATCATACAACACTCACTATATATTAGAAACTGGCCTTAGCACTATTCTTCTCTTACCTCATGTAATCTATAAGACAATTTCATGAGTGGGTGATAATATGATTATCAAATTGGAGAAGAGGATTAGGCAAAAAGAAATAACTTCCCCAAAGGCACACAATCAGAATTAGAGAAACCAGGATTCAAACCCACGTAGCTTGAATATAAAGTTCAACCAGAATTAAAATATACATTTTTCTAAACTTTTGTTTAGTATATAGTTCAGGTTTTCAATTTTTTTTTGTTTTAATGCTTAGTCTATTTCTCTGTCTGGAATATATTATTTGTGTATCTTAGGTAGGAACCTAATTTTTTTGTTTTAAAATTGAATGTTAGTTGCCCAAGCAAAAGTAAAATGCTCTTTATCTTAGACTTTTCATATCTAGAATACTGCCTGGGAATTCTCACACCAACAGGCGATTCTATCAGAATACCATGAAGGTCTGTTTGTGGTACTGCTGTTTATCCATGACTAAAAGTAGTCCTGAATGTTAAGAGGATTTCAGTCGTAAATATACTTCACTAAGAGAAAAGGCAATTCAATCATTTTATTGATTTCTTCCCCTCAAGTCAAAAGTGTTTCAGTGTTGTCAAGATATTAGGATAAAATGTAATTTAATTAAAAGTTTATTAATTTACTAATTATGTTATAAATATTTAAACCTATAATATATGGACCTCTATTTATGACTCTTTCCAGGGTTTATAAATGCAATATAAATATTAAATGATAAAATAAAATGAAAACATACTTAGACCAAATACTGCTGTGCATACATTTATCTGCAATCAGGCATAAAATAATCATATAATAATCATATAATCTGTTCTTTGAGCCTAGTGAGTTCTGAAGTTTAGGCATTCCAGGAAGTGCCTTGATGTTATTTTAGTGTCAGAATAAACGTGGCGTTGCCCAAGACCAGTCAAAATTCTAAGACTAAGGATATCAGCCAATCAGATCCATCTTGTAATGCATACAAAAGGAGTGCTATTATTTTTAGGCCATCCATATGGACTTCTACCATCCCTTATGAAAAATATAATCAACTTTTGAAAGAAAATTAAAATATAATATTTTAAAGCTGCTTTTTGTTAACTCCTTCTTTTATGTAGATACTTAATTAGGGTCTTTAAAATGCTAGCTACCCTATACTGAAGTATATATTCATTCTTGAGTAGGGTAACTTGCCTTAGTGTATAGATTAACACTTACACAAGTACAGTACTCTAGATACTGAAAAATTATAGCCTCGGTGCACAGTGGTTATGGTGCCAGCCACATACACTGAGGCTGGCAGGTTCTAAACAACAAAGGCAAATGCAACAGAAAAATAGCCAAGCATTGTTGTAGGTGCCTGTAGTTCCAGGTACTCAGGAGGCTGAGGCAAGAGAATCACTTAAGCCCAAGAGTTTGTGGTTGCTGTGAGCTATGACGCCATAACACTCTACTGAGGGCAACATAGTGAGACTCTGCCTCAAAAAAAAAAAAGACAAGAAATATTACAATTGGAAGTAAATTAAATGTGATATAAAGCACTGTCACAAAGGACCTTGTCTTGGCCTTCCCTAAAGTTCTCCCTTAGGGCTGAGATCTGAGAAAGTAAGCAGGCACCAAACTTCATGCCTCCTTTCTCATTCTACAGCCCCTGGTCCACCTGTCATGGACTTTCCAGTCTAGAACAGTACTTGGGGAATTTAAGTAAGAATCTTAACTAAGTGCCGTCCATAACTTTTAAAATTGGCTGCCTTTATGTGAACATCAGACTGCTAATGTAGGAGACTTTTAAGGTCTACTTGGGCTTGCTTTCAGCAGAATTTAAAGATGTTCTAAAATTCAGGAATGGACTAAATGTAGTTTTAGTGTTCTTCATTTTCCCACAGATGAAGCTAAGGAACAGCTTTTACAATCTGAAAATCAGGCTGGCTTTGTTTCTTTCTATTTCTTTCTTTCTTTCCAGATTAAGGAGAAACAGAGTTTTATAACTTTTCTTTTCCAAGGCCTCCAGGAGTTTGGCTGCCAGTTGTAATACCCACAGAAAGTCAAAAAGAATAACTGCACATTTGGTTCTCTGCAGAGCCCATTACCTTCGGGTCCCCACCCTTCCTCCAGGGACTTTGTTAGCCAGGAGTTAAACAAAGGATTGAGGAAAGAGTGTCAACCTAGTGAATGTTTTCAATGTGCCTCTTTTCATTTATGAACAAACCCTTCTGAGCAGAGCAAAACCTTATAGACCAGAACCCATGCCAGACTTCAAGAGGGTTCCACTTCTTTCTGCATGAAGATCAATGAACAAAAGAATAGCAAATGGCCTGACTTGACTTTCAGGGTGCAGAGTTTTCAAGCAAAGTATTTAAAACACTCCAAAGAAAAAGAGCATCTTGCATTTCCTCTAAAATTTCCTATTCAGACCCTGATTTCCTAAACTTAGATGGAGAAAAGTACAAGAGGAATTCATTGAATGCCTGTCTCCCAGGGGTCCCTTCCCAGTTCTGGGTCATGTGCTTTTAACCCGCAGCTGCTCCACAGGATGAAGACTCAGATCCCTTGGATTCTTCAGACTGCAACTAAGAGGATCTCCCATCCCTGCTCTGTGTTGGCTGAGGGTACTTCAAGCTCTAATTGAAATGTTGGCAAGCAATGACTTTTAATCACTCACAGAGTTCTCTCTGCAGAATTGTTCATATCCCCGAGGCCATGGATGGAATAACTGATCTGTAAACAGAAGAGTATCAACTGCCAGATCCTGTGGTCCAATAACAAGAATTGCATGTGGAACTTCAGGGGTTGAGTAAGGCTTAAATACAGAATTCCATAGTCAGAAAATGGGGAATGCCCCAATTTTGGCTTTTTGGTATTTCTACCAACAGTTGTGTGATGTGTCTCCTGTTCTTGGTGTTCTATGATGTCAACCACAAAAAAGAAAAAAAAATGCATGTTTCTGTGGGAGTCACCCTTTCTTCTTATCCTTTTGTCTCAGAGTTTCCCAGGCTTCTAGTTCATTCTGCAACAAAAGGGTAGGCCGGGGCCTGGTGATTTCCCCTATCACTAATGTTCCCAGAATCTTCAGCACTGGAACCTTAAGCATCTCAGGTGGGTATCCCTTGAGATAAATGACCTACTTTCCATTGTTTTCCTGCCTTATTCCTTAAGGAACAATATAGATTACATAGCTCAAATGAAACAAAACAAAACTGATCACTGATTTTAAGTTAAGAGTAGAACATGTGTGTGTGTGTGTTTGTGTATAAAGTCAGAAAGTGTCACCTGAGGAAGCTGTATGACTGGAGACTTCCCATGACCTCCAGGGACTTCCCAGTGTCTTTTGTTGTTTGCAAGTGATTCTGAGTCATTGTTATGGGGACTTAAACAAGGTAGTTTTTTTTTTATTGTTGTTGTTGTTATTTGTGGTGGAAGTGGGTGATTTTGGAGGGATAAAGATAATAGGAACGGTGGGTTAGCAAGAACCTAGAAGGGAAGGCTGGTTACTCAACTACTGATGTGGTATCTGAGATAGCTGAAGGAAGTTAAAATATTCCCCTGTAAAATACTAGGATTGTTGAGCTAAAAAAGAATTAAAATACAGAGGCACACTCTGCTTCTCCTCTTTGCTTTCATCAGCTCAGAATCAGAACTCAGAGACATTGTCACCAGAAGATCCTGTAGTAGACTTTACTCTTCCCAGAAATTTACCTTCTCACATTTTTTCACTTTTCAGGAAGTCTTCTTTGTGTTGTCACTAAATAGCATGTATGGGTTCTTGTTCAAATATTATTTAAGAAGGGCTTTTAAGGCACTGCCTTAAGAGAAATAAACTTTTGAATTGAGGCTGCACCACCATGAAGGGTACAGCATATGTTAATAAACTTCTACTTGATTTTCTTCTGTCAATCTGATTTTTGTTTTCCAGAGAGTATCTCAACTAAAAACATAAACAGAGAAAGGAAAGAATTTACATTTTCTCTTCTACAAAGTATAGAACTTACAGCCAAGAAAAAAGGTCAAATGTGAGATCAGATAAAAGATACATTCAAGGGACATTATTGTAAGGCTTGGTTTTATTTGAGCTTGACCTTCTCTTACTGACTCTCCAACCTTCACTCTAGTAGGAACACAGAGTAACACGCTCTGGTTATCACAGTTGTTCATCTCACCCACACTAAAAAATCTCTAACTTGCCATCAATGGCCTAGTAAAAGGAAAATGTGCCTGTGCCACAAAATTTTGCTCATACCCAATTTAGATAATCCTCCTAAAGCCCCAGAATATCCCTATGCATCAAGACTGTAACTGGAAGACTTATAACTATTTAAGTTGGAAGACTGAACTCAACAAGCTGAAGACCAATCTGCTGGGAGGTGATCTGTAACTTCCCCACTGTGGGTATATAATTTAGAGATAGACCTTTCACTGACCTTGCACTTTAGCTCCATAAGCTGGCAACAAAATTAGAAGATTTCTGTTCCAAACACACAGGTCTCAGAAGAACTGAAATGCTTTCTACCAAATCCTGTACAGGAGCTCTACTACTAAGGGGCTTCTTGAGCATTATGGATTTAGAGCTGCCTCAGAAATAAATCATTAGAAATAATCCAATGTTATTATCCTAATATAACTTGCATTCTTACCATTTTAGAGTTCCTTGGTTTGCCTCTTTTTTACACAGAAATGTAGGAAAAAACATGATTGTGAAGGTGGGTTTGGCCTTACACTGTAGGAAACATTGAATATCAGATAGAACTGGAGTCAGGGATACTGAAAATTTTGAGCAAGGAGATAAATTATATAAAAGAAAGGTTGACAAAGGATCTAGACTTGGGAACATTTAGAACACCTCAAGCTTGTAAAGAAGAAAAACTTTAAAATGATTTGTCAGATTGAGAGAAAGAAAAAGGAACAGAATTTTCCTTTATTTGACATTTAAAACGGCATAGTCCACAGACAGAGTTTTAGAACATAGTTAGATGTATAGTAACTTCCTTTAAAAATCAGGGACATGACCTACAAGTGTTATTGAAATTGGGCCTGTACTATAAAATTCATGTGTAATTATAGGCAAGATATTTTCAATTTCTCTATAAAGAAAAAACATCTAGATGATAAATACAGTCAAGATTAAAATACCATTGAAAATCTGTTCTACGCTTATTTTAGAGACAGCAAACCTTTGCTAATAATAACAAGAAGAAATTATAAAAAATATTATAATTATAAATTTTAAGACTTATGCCGAATTTTTAATTTGGGTAGACCACTTATTTTTTACATTCAGCTATGAAATTTGTGCCCATTTTACGAAAGAGGAAGACGTGTCAATCGTAATTTTGGTTCTTAAACCTATCCACCAGTAGCTCTAATAACTAAAAAAAATTTCACAATCTTATTTTCATCTGGGAAAATTTAAGTTGTAAAATTTAAAGAAATAGAAATTTAAGTTATAGAATTGCCACTTTACTGGTTAGATTGTTTTTTAAATATGCATTTAGTTGTTCAGTTGCATGCAACAGAAATGTGATTGGTAACTTGATCATTTTTTTCTTCATATAAGAAATTCAGAATTAGATAGTTCTGAACTGGTATGGAGATCCCACCACGTCATTAAAGATGGTTTAATATGTTTTCTCTGCCATCCTTAATTTCTATCTTTCTTTCGATAGCATAAATATTCCTCGAAGAAAAGGAGAAGAGTGAGAAGATGTTTTCAATGGATTCTTTCTCTTTATATTGAAGCATGTTATAGACTTGGCTATAAATGTTACTTTATAGCTGAAAAGGAGTACAGAGACGTAAATAATTTTAGTTGGTAATGAAGCTATGGAGCAAAATTGGAGTATTCTTAGCAAGAAAGAAGGGGGAAAATATTGGATAGGCCACACCAGAGTATCTCCCATAATATTTCCAAATATTTTAATTGATTGGAAATCTTATTCAATTTTAACTTTTATTGAGAGCTTAATGGGCTGTTAAATCTTCTTTCAAAAACAACAAAAAAATACCTTCACATCCCCTTTTATTCATATTGAGATATAAGTATAAAATGTAGCACCTACCCCAAAAAGTATATAATAGTCCTTTATATGGTTGTGTGACTGACAAATATAAAATCACACCCAATATGTAGAGACTTAGAGTCCACTGTATATTAGGCTGAGTGAACACATTCCCATATAGCTTAGGAACAAGAGCTATGTAGTATTTGTCATACCCTAATTTGAGTTATGCAGTGAGTGGGTCTCTGGCATGGAGGTGAGGAGGTGGCACACAGGTAGAGAAGGCTTTCTAAGGGAGATGGCAGGTAAGGGGTATTAAGTCTCAAAGGATTTCATGTGATCTCTAATTGTCACCTTGAACAGACTAGGGACTAAAAGGAAGAGGAATTGAGCACCCACTCTCATTAACTCCCCGCCTCCTGAATCTAGGCTTAGAAAGTTGACTGTCAACTACACACTACTGATTAAACCTGTGTTTTCAGGGATCATCTCAATCTGTTTGAGTTTAATATTAAATAAGAGCAATATGAAAACGTTATTTGATGACACTTGAACATGGAGGAACTCTTTAATTGTTTACTTAATTTTTTGATTAATCATACTTAAAATCATGCTTTTAAACAGCTTGAACAAGTGTCAGTGACATTAAGATAAAGAGAACAATATCAAAAATCATTAAAAAGTGGGTGAATAGGGTTACTTCCAGGAAAAACAAAATCTTGATGAAAAAATTATTTCTTAATAAAAGTTTCCTTTGTTTATATGATAGGCAGACTATATTCCTTTCATGTCAGACATCTGAAAAAGCATGAAACTCACCAGATCTACTACAATAAAACCTAAAAGTTTTATAAGAAATAGACAGTTTGCAGATATTTTACAATAGCACCATTTGCAGATTATGAACCATACACAGAGGCTTAGATCAAAGCCACAAGACATGTTGAGGTTTAGCTTGTTCCTGAGTTTATCCAGAAACAACGGAAACATGATATCATTTCACATCAGGGAATAAACCAAACTAGAAACAGCCCAGTTTCAGTGACAAGTTCAGTCTTTGGTCAGGTCACGCAAGAAAAATAGGAGGAAAAGTTAATTGTTCTCGTATAAAACTGTATTTTTCTTTGTAAAAAAATTAACATCAAATTGTGATCTCTAAATTCAATGAAATATTACCAGAATAAGATAACCCAGCTATTACAAATAGTATATGTGATAAATTATTTTAGAGATTTTTTTTTCTTTGCTTTGCTTTTCTCCTTTCCTCCTAAATCTCATCTTCTGATATGAGAGTCTCAGGTTTCACATCCAGCTAGCATATATTGGAAGTGATTAAAAGCAAGAAGTCTTCAGGAAAGAAAGCAATGCAATCTCTAGATCTTCCAGAAAACTGTATAAAAACCTAATGGACTGTTTTGAGAATAAATACATTCTGCCTTTCCCAACAAAAAGGGCTAAAGCATACTTGTATTTACAATGAACAACAATTGCATTATTTTGTACATTTAAAATTTTTGTATAGATTTTCTCGTTACTCTGAATGAATGTATCAGTTTTCCCTAAAGATTATGTCTATAATTATTAATGAGACATCCTGAACAAATATAAAATCACACCGAACATTTAGAGACTTACAGTTCACTGCTTAACTACTAAAATATACCATCATTCATTATAAATCAAGTCAAACATTATTTTGAGTTAGACTACCAAAGATCTCATTTTCTGTTTTTAGGTTCCTGGTTTAAATTTCTGACTATAAACTTATTAGATTAGAAATTTGATATTTCTTCTTAATTCTAATTTAACTGTGAGATACTTGGCCCCTTAAATATTTGTGATTTGCCTTTATCATTTTGTTAATGGTGTGATTAGATTAAATAAACTATATGGCCCCTCTTAGTTTCTATAACCACTTGTTCTTTAGAATCCTTTTCTATAAGGTATATCTATCTAGTTTAGTGCCACCTTCTCCTTAATGTTGACATAGAGTCAACAAAGAAGTGAGGAAAAGGAAGGCAGAGAATCTCTCTCTCAATTTTTGCCACATTTTGTGAGGTAGATCTAAAAGTCGATTGGGTTGTACTTGGATACATTTGCCATATAATTGATTAGAGCCTATAGGTGTCACAAAACATAAGAAAAAACATAGGTAAAATTCTTTATAGTAGATATATACCTTGGGTCTTGAAGAATATGTAATATTTAGATAAATGGATAAAATGAAAAGGAGATTCCACATAAATAGCACATCCCTGGGAATAAACACAGAAGCATGAATGAGAACCATGTGTTTGGAGGGAAACAAAAAAAGATGGAAAATACTGAAATAATGTTTTCATTTTGACTAATCTTAAGAAACATTGTGGGATAGGTAAGTTGAAGTTGAGTTGTAGAGTGTGTTAAATGTTGGTGATGAGTGATCAACAGCCACATAACAAAGTTTCATAAATTTAGTGGCTTAAAACAACATCCATGTATTATGACACAGTCTCTGTAGTTTAGAAGTCCATGCATGGCTTAACTATATTCTCTGTGTTTAGTGTCACACAAACTGAAACTGAGCTCTTGTCTGAGACTATGTCTTACCTGAGACTACTGTCTTACCTAAGACTTATGTCCTCTTTCTGAAAACAAGGTCATTTACAGCATCTTAGAACTCAGCAGGACAGTATCTAACAGTTCACTCTCTTATATTGGGTTTCACCTGATTATGCCATGGCCACTCATAATAAGCTTCCTTTTCATTAATTCATTCCACTGACCAGTAACACAGTTATGAAAATGATTTCACATATTCACCAGTCCTGTTCACATCAAGAACTGGGAATTATACCAGACAATGGGAATCTTGGGGGGGGGCTTAAAATACTGTGTATCATAGATGGTCAGAGGAAACATTATATTATAATAGAATATCTTTCCAAGATTATTGCTGTGTGAGGTAATTTGGTTATATAAATCAAGCATAGTGAGTCATATTACATACGGTGTTTGGGGTGATGCTGGATGTGGTGCCTCTGCCTCTCAGACACCCCCATAAGCAGTGTGATGGAGCATAGCTGAGTTCCTCTGAAGGAACTTACCTCTGCCAGAATAAGCTGCCTCACTTTTAGCATTATATGCCCATCTTAAGGAGGACTCCAAACAGTGACTGATCTAACCAGGGAGAACAAATTCTTTCTAATTTAAAACACTTTTACAAGGACATTTCATCTACGGAGTTTGCTATGGAATCATCTGAGGTCTTTGTTGCAATAAAAAAAAATAATACCCAGTCTTATTTTCCTTATTAATTTACAGGTATTGTTTCAAATTTCCAAAGTAGGGTCTATTTCCATAGGGGATTGACCTACCAAAATTAAAACAGGGAATGGTTTTAGGTTAAAAAAGAAAAACCACGGAAGTGGAATTTTAAAGGAAGGTCATTTTTGACAGACTGGCCATCAAGACCAATCACTGCTGATAGGTCAATTACAAATGGGATCTGGAATGCATTAGCAGTGCAGTTGATAAAAGTGATGAAATGGGATGGCATACTCATGGAAAGTAATACACTGGCAAATGAAATAAGTTAAGTATTCAAGGACTTGAAGAAAATCATTATGGTAAGGACTATATAAATTGAATGGATACCATTTGGGCAAGTGGATACATTAGAGAAAGTAACAGAGGCCTGATAATCTGATCGCCAGTTTAAGGCAAACTGTGAAAGCCAGGGTGCCTTCAGATAATTTAGGCAACTCTACTATATGTAAAAGGCAAAAAAAAAAAAAAAAAGTTGAAGAAGATAAATCTAACAACTTAAAGGGGCATTGGTTTCAGTACGGACTGGGTCTGAAAGTTTGTTATGCCAAGATTAAGGCTTTTTATACGTGTTAAGTGGAACTTACCAAGCCTCCTTCACCCTTTTTGAATTTAATTGAGTTTTTCTCTCCTGTGAGTACATTACTGTAAGTCTATATGTTTCAAATTAGTCTTCAGTACAAGTGATGCTTGTTTTTCCATTTGTGATGCATTCCTTATGAGAATATTCCCCAAGTTTACCTTACAAACACAAACGACATAACCTAATTGTTAATGAGACATCCTGGACATCCTGATTACTTATCAGTCTGAAATAAAAAATAAGTTAATGAAAATTTAAATTTAAAAAATCTAAGATTTTTAATCCCTTGTCTGACAAGAAGAAATGAGAATCTGAAACATGAAATAGGATATATGGGCCAATTTGAATATTGGCAGTTGAATATTCAGATCACTTTGATCCCCCCCAATTGTGCCAAAGGTGCCTAAATTTCCCTGTTAAATATTTTCAACCTTTATTTGCTTTCAAGTACAGGTGTTAGGATTCTTAAATGTGCAAAACAATATGCATCCCTGTTAGAAAATGTACTTTCATATTCTTTGGGCTAACTAGAGAAAAGCATAACATAACCTGGCACAGGAAGTGCTGAGTCTTATAACATTCTACACTGTATTTCAAGGATGCTGCTGAAGCCATATACTGGGAGGAACTAAAAGAATACCATGAGGTCAAAAGAAAAACTCAGTATGGAAGTAATGAAGATGGCTCAGCAAAGGTGCCCAATTCTCCTATCCTTCATGCAGAAAACAAAAATAATAAATTCATAACTGTACTTTCATTACAGTGTTTAAGGGAAAACATTAAAATTCAGTAAGAAAAAAGAAAATTTCTGAAGCACAGAAACTTGGGCAACATAGAGAGGGAAGCTACGCACCCAGTTGACATTAACTGAGAGATGAGAATTCTCCACTATGGGAAAGTTAAGAGGAAGACTTCCATCAGTTCCCATTACTATTGAATATCCTAGCTACCGGAGAGCTTCACAGTTTCACAGGCCCTAAAAGTAGGATAGGAAGTTGCCTAGAGTCCATGTGGCTGCATTGATCCAGAGAGAGAACTTACACTGGGTCCCCCACTCCTCAAAATCCAAGTTAGAGTAGTCACTGTGCCATTTTGAGAATGAAACTCCTATCATAGTACATCTTGTCTGGGGGCCCAATAGTTTCTCTGCTTCCACATCCCTGAGGCTTTATTGTCATGTCACTGAAACCACACAAAAAACCAACAGAATCATGACTCCATCTTCACTCACTGGTGAATATGTGACCCTTGCATTTGAGCCCAAATAGCAATGTATATCCCTTAAAAAAATACAATCCAGCATAGTAGGGGACTGCTTCAGGACTAAAGAGCCAATCAGCTTACTTTCCATGGACTGAGAGTCAGTCACCTGGCACCTGCCACCACCATCTACCCTCTCCCCTCCACAGGAGAGCTACTGCATGCAATGCTTGTGGTTCACAAGGACTGAGAATACACTCATCAGGCATCTACCACCACTAGCCACACCATGCCCAGCAAAGCCACATCACTACTTTCACAAACATTTGCATTCTAGGCCCTTGAGGCATTCACGGCAGACTTTGCTTACAGCCAAAGATATCAAACACTACACTATTATATCCACTCAATAGCAAACCCAGAAGAACCTCTCACTTAACATCATAGGTAACATTTACAGAAAGAAAAACTTTCTCTTCAAAAGCTACTCCATAGAATTCAAAGAGGTGATGGTTCCACAAGATGTATAGATACTCATGTAAGAATATAAGAAATAAGAAGGAGCAAGAAAACATGACCACTTCCAAGGAACACAATAATTCTCCAATAACAGGCCCCCAGCAAAAAGGAAATCTATGAAATGTATATGAAGGAATTCAAAATAATTATCTTATGGAAAGAGAAAACAGAAAGAAAATTCCCCAAATCAGGAACACCATCCATGATCTAAATTAGAAATTTAACAAAGAGATAGATATCATTAAAAAGAACAAACAAGAAGATGGCAGTCTATAGCCAGCTTTCTGCAGACGCTCCTGTCCAGAAGGAGAGTTAAAGGACAGAAATTTGGCGAGAAAGCCAACGGTTTGGAGCTGAGCCAAGAGACAAGGTCGAGGAACACACATCAACACTGCTGGAGCGACCTGCAACCCCAAGGATACAAA
>CAUYON010175236.1:0-12368 GCA_963573935.1 Arctocebus calabarensis
CACAGTCTGGCTGTGCACATATAGGCCACTCTCCAGATCTCGAGAGTGAGGGACAATGGTGCCGGCTTTACCACTTTCTTGAGCTTTTGTCCTGAAATGGATGTGCAAACTTTGGTAGCGATGACTCTGAGGTATAAGGATTTATTATTAATGATTAATGAGTAGTTAAGAGCAAAAATATGTTTCTTGATCTATTCTAGAGAAGGGAAGAGGAACTCTAGGGAGGGTATGGGGTGAAGATTTTCTATTTGTAGAAGAATGGGCCCTTTTCATCTCTGTGAGGTCCATAGTAGGGTGGGGGTAAGAATACCAGTTTGCCATGGGAACGTTCTAGAGAGGTGTAAGCACCCAGTAAAACAATAGTAATAAACTACCATCTATTTTAAGTACCTGCTATGTACCAGACACATTACATATGTTATTTCATTTAATCATCACACCAGCTCTCCAGGATAGGTGTAATTATCTATTCTAATTGGAAATGGAACTTCAGGATCTGAGAGGTAAGTAATAGCAGCGTATTATACAGATAAGTAGGGATGGCATGATTTGAACCCAGGTCTGTTTGGCTGTAGCAGCCTATATCTTTCTATCATAATCTGTAGCCTCATACTTCACTAAATCTCTAAGACCCTTTCCAAGGGCCTGTCTTATGCTGGTTATTTAAGAATCACTCAAGAACTTGCTAAAATGCATATTCTTGAGCCCCACTCAAGGGGAGTCTCATCCATGATTTTCTCCTTTATTTTGTAACCCCCTCCACTACTTTAGTTGTTCAACAGTCACAGAAATCAGTATTTCCGTTTCTTGAACACCTGATACCTTATTCCTTTACTTGAAAACACTAGCAAATGCTAGTTCATTTTGTCAAACCAGGGATCTTTGAGTTTCCCCAACAGAGGTATTATATAATCAACAGCTCTTTTTGTTCCAATAACGCACTTTTATCTCTATTATTTTTCTGGGGTACAGGCGCTATCTTTGGATGCAGGCAGTTCATTACTAGGGAGAAGCTTCCATTTGGGGAGGAATTTGTTCTGGGAGAGAAATAGAAGCAGAAAGCAGGTGGATTTCTGAGATTTTATTCACCTCTTCAATCAATAAGTATTTACTGAGTGCTCTGTACCAAGCACTAGAGCAGTGCATAAAATACAGTGTGTCCCGAAAGTTGCCCCCAACACCTCCATACACAGGGAAAATGGGAAAGTATAGCTAAATGTACCTTTATTTACAAAATATTTATTACAAAATTTTACAAAGAGGTGGCTAACATGTATAGAATATTTTGTAAAGGGGCAACTTTGGGGACATTCTATAAAGAACTTGCTCTCATGCAGTTGTAGATTGCTAGATGGAGAAGGCCTCCCTGATGAGGGGGGCATTTGTACAGAGACCTAAGTGAAGTGACAGGGTGAACCATGAATTTCCTGGGAAAAGCATACTGGGCAGAGAGAACAGTAAGTGCAAAGACTCCAAGAAAGTCTCCTAGGAGTGTCTAAGGAATGGCAAAAAGGCCTATATCCTGCAAAGAGCCTGCAGTGGAGTGTGTAAGGAGGATTGAGGTGGGAGAGGTGTCACTGGTTGGATCGTGACCTTCTAGGCCATTATGAGAACTCTAGATTTGTTCTAAATAAGACCAGAAGCCACTGGAGGGTTTTGTACAGGGAAGTAATATGATCCAATTTCGGGTTTAAGGGGATCACTTTGGATTCTGGGTTAAGAATTTACTCCAGAGGTCAAGGGTGCTACCTGAATCCTAAGGCAGCTCTGTTTGTCTGTGTCTCTCAAACAGATTTGTCAGATTCCACCCCTCATCCTCATGGTGGCCAAATGAGGAACAGAGGTCAAGCTATGACCTCTGTCCTCTTGCTCCTCTTGTTCACTCTCAGCCGTGGCACCATGATTCTCAGTAGTTGCAGATTGATTGCGGTGTTGGGTATGATCGTGGTGGGAATGTTGTGCACAACTGTGGTATCTGGACCACAGATCAGCCCAGTCAAAACACCAGAGCAAAGCAATTTTGACTTTAGGAGCTAAGTGGCAGGGCCACTCACTTACTCACTGATTCATTCACTCATTCTTTGCATGGGTACAAAGAATGTACCAACTACTGTGAAAACCACTGGAGAACTGGAAATTTTAAAAATGGTCCCTAAAATATAATCTCTGTCCTAGAAGAAACTCCTAAACATATTACTGGAATTTATCAATCACTTTTGATGGGCCAGATACTGATTTAAGTGCTTTTTACATATTGCATTTTTTTTTTAAAGGGAGTCTTGCTCTGTTGTCCAGGCTGGAGTACGGGGATGTCATCATAGTTCACAGCAACCTCAATCTCCTAGGCTCAAGTGATCCTCCTGCCTCAGCCTCCCAAGTAGTGGGACTATAGGCATGTACCACCATGCCCAGCAAATTTTTCAATTTTTTTGTAGAGATAGAGTCTGGCTTATTTCAAACTCCTGGCCTCAAGTGATCCTCCCAACTCGGCTCCCCAAGTGCTGAAATTATAGGCATGAGTCACTGTGCCTGGTCTGTATTGCCATATTTAATACTCAAAATTAATGTAATTAGGTAGATATTATCTTGCCATTTTAAGGATGAAGAAATCAAGGCACACAGAGTAAGCTGTTCAAGTTTACCTAGCTATTAAGTGAACTGAGATCTGAGCCCAGATGATCTAGCTCTGGGTCCTTAGCTAGGGGGAGATAGCTAAACACATAACTATGATGCAATCTGAGGAGTATTCACTAGAGCTACTGAGAGCCTTTGACATTATTGAGGGTCAAGGCCCAAAGCCTTTTCAAATTTCCAATCTTGTTAATGCCATGGTAGTATATAATTTTTCCCCATAAAATGCTGTGAAGTACAGCTAAGATTTTAAAGTGATACTTCCAGATTCTTAATAAAAGATTAAAGTAATTTATAAAGCTATTTTCTGGCAAGAACTATCCCTTTCTTGGACGGCTTCACTCACTCATCATTTCCATCACCAGCTGAGAGTTTTTTTTATTGGGGGGGGGAGTCCATTCTTCAAAAAGGAAAAAATAAAAATTTTTATACCAAGTGGAGGCTAACCAAACTAGGTTGTGCCATGAGGGCTTGGGGGTGAGTTGATAGTGTTCATTCTCTACCTCAGCTACTACTCCTCTGTGGGGACCTCCGAGGTGGCTGGAGTCATATTTGTGCCTCATAAAATGACAAATCGGCAGTTGGGGATCTTGAGGGTCTTTTGGGAACAGTAGAAGCCATAAATCTTACATTCTAGAGTGCCAAGGGGCTATATCACTGGATTTCCAGGTGCTAGGAGAGCACATGCTGAGCCACAAATGAGCCCTTGCTGGAGAATACAAGGAATGCTTCAAGAAGCAGGGTAGATTTAGGCTGGCCTTGAAGGATACATTGACATTCAACAGGCAGTGAGGGGAGGAAGGAAGTTCTGGTAAAGGAAAAGTTTGCATAAAGGATCTGTGGAAGGGTCTGTCTTTGGGGGATCATTCCATCTTAAAGCGTTAACTATTGTGGGTAGGACGGAATTTGAGCTGCAGCCTCTGTCACACTTTTCCCATTTTGTAGGATCTCATAATAATAAATTATATTTTCACTCACGAATTCTCTCTCTCTTTCCCTCTCTGTCTCTCTCCAGATTTATTGAAGTATAATTGACATACAATAAACCGCATATATGTAAAGTTTACCATTTCATAAATTTTAAACATACTCCAACATTAAGAAAATGAATGTATCTGTTATTCCCCAAAGTTGCCTCGTTCCCCTTCGTAATTCATTTTTCCCACCTTCTTTTGCCTCAGACAACCATTGATCTGCTTTTCTGACACTTCAAATTAGTTTGCATTTTCTAAGATTTTATGTAAATGGAATCACACAGTGTCTTCCTTTTTGTCAAGCTTCTTTCACTTCGCATCATTATTTTGAGATGCACTCATGTTGTTCTGAGTGGAAGTAGTTGATTCTTTTTCTTTCTGAATAATAATCCATTTTATAGACATACCAAAATTTATTTCTGTTTTATTGATAATGGGCACATGGATTGTGTCTATTTATCTTATTTTATTTTTATTTTTTTGTAGAGACAGGGTCTCACTTTATTGCCCTTGGTAGAGTGCCGTGGCATCACACAGCTCACAGCAACCTCCAACTCGTGGGCTTGGGTGATTCTCTTGCCTCAGCCTCCCGAGTAGCTGGGACTACAGGCGCCCGCCACAACGCCCGGCTATTTTTCTGTTTTGCAGTTCGGCCAAGGCCGGGTTTGAACCCGCTGCCTTTGGTATATGGGGTCGGCGCCCTACTCGATGGGCCACAGGTGCTACCCTGGATTGTTTCTATTTTTGATATTACAAATAACATTGCTATGAGCATTCTTTCCTAAGTCTTCTCTAGACTTATGCTACCTTTTCTTTGAGATAAATATCTTGGAGAAACTGCCCAGCTGCTTTCCAAGGCAGTTGTCCTGTGAAAGTTCCCACTGGTTCATATCCTTGCCAACATCTATATGGCCATTATTTTTTTTTATTTAGCTATTCCAAGGCATGCATGGTACCTAATTATAGTTTTAATCTGCCTTTCCCTAATGACTAATTATGTTGAACATCTTTGTGTGTACTTATTTTCCATCTCCTTTTTTTGTTAAAGTGTCTGTTCAAATCTTCAGCACATTTAAAAAATTGACTTGTTTGCTTTCTTACGTTGGATTTTTAGAGTTTCTTGTATGTTCTGCCACGAAGCCTTTATCAGAGACATATTTTGCGAAGTATGTGGCTTGTCTCTTCATTTTCTTAGCAGTGTTTTTCAAAGGGTAAAATTTTAAATTTTGGTGAAGTCTAACTTACCAATTTCTTCCTTTTATGGTGTATGCTTTTGGTACTATTTCTAAGAAATCATTGCATAACCCAAGTTCACAACATTTTTCTTCTATGTTTTGAGAACTTGTATAGTTTCAGGTTTGACATTTAGCTATATAATCTATTTTGAGTTAACTTTTTATACATAGTAAAACAAAGCCCATGATTTCAGCACCATTTATTGAAAAGCTATTCTTTCTCCACTGAATTGCCTTTGTACTTTTGTCAAAAATCATTTGTCCATGTGTATGTGGATAATAAGTTATTATTGTTATTATTATCTGAGACAAAGTCTCTCTGTAGCCCCAAGCTACAGTAACATGGCATCAGCCTAGATCATAGCAACCTTAAACTCCTGGGGTCAAGAAATCCCCTTGCCTCAGCCTCCCAAGTAGCTGGGACTACAGGCACTGGTCACAACAGCCAGTTAATTTTTTCTATTTTTAGTAGAGACAAGGTCTTCTTGCTTAGGCTAGTTTCAAACTCCTGAGCTCAAGTGATCCTCCTGCCTCAGCCTCCCAAGAGTGCTAGGATTACAGGTGTGAGCTACTGTGCTTCTTTTTAATTTAATTATTTTTAATTAATTAATTAATTAATTAATTTGTTATTATTTATTTTTTTGAAACAGAGTCTCGCTTTTGTCCCCCTCAGTAGAGTGCTCTGGCATCATAGCTCACAGCAACGTCAAGCTCTTGGGCTTAAGCGATTCAATTGCCTCAGCTTCCCAAGTAACTGGGACTATAGGTGCCTACCACAACACCCAGCTATTTTTTTGTTGTTTAGCTGACCCAGGCTGGGCTCAAACCTACCAGCCTCGGTGTATGTGGCTGGTGCCCTACTCACTGTGCTATGGTCACTGAGCCGCATTCATTCTTTTTTAAAAAGAAGACATAAGCATCTCATAAACTAATGAATCTTATCAATTGTTTATTATGAGGACTTTATCCTTCATAGCCTCGGGTCCTTTCTTGGAATTTGTGATTGAGTCCAGATTCATAACTTGAGTGAGGTATTGACTTAGGATCAGGATGGAATTATTCCCATAAGGCCAGAAGAAATGTCTTCTGGATTGTACTCTAAACCCTGATATTCAGCTGGGCCCGGTGGCTCATGCCTGTAATCCTAGCACTATGGGAGGCAGAGGCGGGCAGATCACTTGAGCTCAGGAGTTCGACCAGCCTGAGCAAGAGCAAGATCCTTTCTCTAAAAATAGCCAGGCGTGTGGCAGGAGCCTGTAGTCCCTGCTACTTGGGAGGCTGAGGCAAGAGAATAACTTGAGACAAGAGATTGAGGCTATGTAGTAGCCTATGTTACTACAGTAGGGCTATGTTGCCAGAGCACTCTACTGAGGGTGACACAGTGAAACTCTGTCTCAAAAAAAAAAAAAAAAAAAAGAGTTTGAGGTTGCTGTGAGCTATGACACTCTGACACTACCCAGGCAGAATATGACTATCTCCGAATAATCCTAATATGGAGCTCACTTTCCGTGGCAGAGGAAGGACAGAGGAATTTCTATTTTCTAGTTGACTGATCTGTTGTCCTAATTATCCTTAATGCCACATTTCGATATATTTTCTTTTTTTGCCTGGGGCCAGGTTTGAACCCGCCACCTCCGGTATATGGGGCCAGCGCCCTACTCCTTTTGCCATAGGTGCTGCCCACTCTTCTGGCTTTTCAGCGGGTCCCGGCTAGCTTCCTTCTTTTCTACCCTAAATTAAGGCCTTAATGACTTTGGCCATTCTTTTTTCTTTTTTTTTTTTTTTGAGGTTTTTGGCCAGAGCTGGGTTTGAACCCGCCACCTCCCGCATATGGGGCAGGCACCCTACTCCTTTGAGCCACAGGCGCTGCCTGACTTTGGCCATTCTTGATACCTCTTGTCCTGAGGTATCAGAAATATGAGCTTCTTAGACCAAGGAGGGGCAATTTCATTTTATCATAGACCTGGTGAGAGGAAATTGGTCAAAGTTCACCTCGTAATCCACCGTAAGTGAAGTGATTTGGTCTCCTAGGAGAAGTATAAAAGATTCAACTCAGTGGTTTACATTTCTAAGTTAAGATGTAATTCACACACAGTAAAATTTACCCTTTAAAATTGCACATTTCAGTGGTTTTTAGTATTTCACTAAGTTTTGAATTTTGTCTAATTCCAGAACATTTTCATCACCCTGGAAGAAACCCCACCCATTAAGCAGTAACGCTCCACTTTTCTCTCTTTCTGTCCCCTGGCAACCACTAATCTATTTTCTTTTTCTTTTTTTTTTAATTAAAATTTTATTTATTTTTTTTAGAATCGAGGTCTCGCTCTGGCTCAGGCTAGTCTCGAACTCATGAGCCAGGCAATCCACCCACCTCCGCCTCCCAGAGTGCTGGAATTACAGGTGTGAGCCATCACGCCTGGCTCCACTAATCTATTTTCTGTCTCTATGGATTTGCCTATTCTGGACATTTATATATGTGGAATCATACAACACATGACCTTTTGTGTCTTACTTCCTCATTTAGCATAATGATTTCAATGTTCATCAATACTGTGGCATGTATCTTTCCTTTTAATGGCTGAATAATATTCCATTGT
Source organism: Arctocebus calabarensis (assembly GCA_963573935.1). Taxonomy (NCBI): domain Eukaryota; kingdom Metazoa; phylum Chordata; class Mammalia; order Primates; family Lorisidae; genus Arctocebus; species Arctocebus calabarensis. The sequence continues at coordinate 7,438 of CAUYON010175236.1, forward strand.
ATGAATATACTACATTTGGTTTATCCATTCATCAACTGATGGGCATTTGTGTTTCAATTTTGGGGAATTAGAAATAATTTTTCTTTTTTGGGGGGGCGGACAGAATCTCACTCTGTCACCCTGGGTAGAGTGCTGTGGCATCATAGCTCACAGCAACCTCAAACTCTTGGGCTGGAGCAATCTTCTTGCCTCAACCTCCCGAGTAGCTAAAAGTACAGGCATGGGCCACCATGCCTGGCTAGTTTTTCTATTTTTAGTAGAGACAGAGTCTCACTCTTGCTCAGGCTGGTCTCCAACTCCTGAGCTCAAGAGATCCACCTACCCTGGCCTCCTAAAGTGCTAGGATTACAGGCGTGAGTCACTGCACCTAGCCTATAAATAATTTTTCAATGAACATTTGAGTGTGAGTTTTTATGTGGACATGTTTTTAAATCTCTTGGATATATACTGAGGAGTGAAATTCCTGGGTCATATAGTAACTCTATATTTAATTTTCTGAGAAACTGCTAAACTGTTTTCCAAAGTACCTGTACTATTTTACAGTTTTACTAGAAATGCATGAGAGTTCCAATTTCTTTACAACTCTCTGACATTTGTTATTGTCCATTTTTAAAATAACAACCATTCTAGTGTAGTGATATACTATGTCCCTGTGGTTTTGCTTTGCGTTGCTCTAATGACTAATGCTTTTGAACATATTTTTATGTACATGGTGGAAATTTAAATATTTTCTTTAGGGAAATGTCTATGCAGATAATTTGCCTATTTTAACTGAGTTATCTATTTATTGTTGAGTTGTAAGAGTTCTTTATTTATCATGGATACTAGTGTCTTTTCAGATATGTGACTTGTAAATATCTCTTCCATTCTATGTATCATCTTTTCACTTTCTTGATGTATCATTTGGGCTGGGTATGGTGGTTCACACCTGTAATCCTAGCACTCTGGGAGACTGAGGCAGGTGGATCACCTGAGCTCAGGATTGCCTGGCTCAAAGCTAAGGTGGTCCTCAGGAGTTCAAGACCGGCCTTAGCAAGAGCCAGACACCTGTCTCTAAAAGAAATAGCTGAATGTTGTGGTGGGTGCCTAGAGTCCCAGCTACCTGGGAGGCTGAGGAGGGAAGATCACTTGAGCCCAAGAATCTGAGTTTGCTGTGAGCTATGATGCTATGGCACTCAAACCCAGGGCAACTGAGTGAGACTCTGTCTCAAAACAAACAAACAAACAAAAATAGTTTTTTTTAGAAGCATAAAAGTTTTTAATTTTGATGAAGTCTAATTTCTATATTTTTCTTTTGTTGCTTATGACCACCTGCTTTTTGAGCACAGAAGTCATAACACTTTTCCATTCAGCATAATCAATAATAAAACTCCATATCTCAATTTTATGTTGTAGCAATTGAAGGGGTTGAATTGGTATGGGAGAAAGGAAGAGAGTGGGGGAGACGCTTTCCTTGGACTTTTGAGCTCAAAGTGTGGTTGCGTGTGAGCCCTTTCCTTTAAGCACTAAGGACCTAGTCACCAAGGAGAACTCTCTTTTTGAGAACTGCCCTAATCCTTAACCTTTAGTAGTTTTTCTCTGCCAGGGATGAAGCCACAGCTACCAATATGGAGCCTACTCCCTGGACTGCAGCAATGTTACCTCAAGGATGAGTGAGAAGAGGATAAAGTGTCCAAGCTTTGGAATCAGATTGTTGGAAGTCTCAGGTCGGTTCTCTGGACCTGGGACTGAGACAGAGTTAGGAGTGCAGAGGAGAAAAACACCTGTCAATGCGAAAGGGAGGAAGCAGTTTGGCCAGGAGGTGCTCTCAGCCCTTGATGTAGACCTGACAAAGCCTCTGCCAGTCCAACTGGGGCAAAAACTGCTTGTTAGAGGAGTTCCATATTAGTAGAGAAAGGTTCTTTTTTTTTTTTCTTTCTGAGACTGAGCCTCAAACTGTTCCCCTGGGTATAGTGCTGTGGCATCACAGCTCACAGCAACCTCCAAATCCTAGGCTCAAGCAATTCTCCTGCCTCCGCCTCACAAGTAGCTGAGACCACAGGTACCCGCCACAATGCCCGGCTATATTTTGGTTATAGCCATCATTGTTGTTTGGCGGGCCCGGGCTGGATTCGAACCCGCCAGCTCAGGTGTATGTGGCTGGCGCCTTAGCCATTTGAATCACAGGCACCAAGCTGAGAAAGGCTCTTGTATCGGCCGTTGGCTGGGGGTTTCTTTTAAGAAGAACATGACTGTGACACAAAGTTGAGGTGGTCCCTGATGGAACTAACTGCTGGGAACAATTATTCAATAAAACCAACATTCTGAACATCCGGTGTGAGTCCTTTATTGAAGGGACAGTATTGCATGGAATCTCTATGTCTGCCATATAGACAGACCCAAGGTTGAAATTCCAGCAATGTGTGACCTTACACAATTGCTCTGCCTCAGTTCCTTCATCTGTAAAATGGAGACAATGTCTTCCTTACAGGGCTGTGGGAGAATTAAACAAGACAAGGATGAATATCATGCCTGATACACAGTACAGGCATTCAGTCGTGTTCTTCCCTTTCCCCCAGATGGAAATAAGCCAAGGGAACATTCTGTTCTGCAAATCAGTTCCCACCCTGCTCTTTTAAACTTCATTTTCTTTCCTTTTCCAGTAAGAGACCAAGCCTCTACAGCAGTTTTCTGATTCTTGGTGTCCCAGGGCCTGGGGTATTCCCTGACTTTCTCAGCTTTGAGACTTAAAAGCTCTCCTTGGCTTTTGGCCATCCCAGATGGAGTCCACTGACTACTGTAAGGATGAGGTCGGGGTAATGTTTCCAGGAACACACAAGAAGGGAGCAAATTGCACCATCGCTTTCAGCTGCCTGCATTGCATTGAGGATCCCTGTAAGAAGACACCGTCGCGCTCCTCTTTCCAAGCTCCTTGTTAAAAGCCCGAGGACAGATTCCCTTTCTTCCCTTGCCCTGGGAGGCGAGACAGTGCCCAATGGGAAAGAGGAGGACGTGGTGTGTGTGAATCATGTTTCTTTGTCAGGGTACTCTGACCATGGGGACACTAATCTCCAAGGCCAGTTACTCGCCCCGTGTTTCTGATTTACGGGGGAGTCTCAACTCGCTGGGGTATAAACATGAAACAATTTTATTCCTTCCAGTCACTGCTCCCGGCTGTACCATGCCAGATCTCTCTGTTGCAACTCCCTTAATGACATCTTGGTCTGATTCCATAACTTTCCAGCCACTTTCCATTACAACAGTCTCGTTCCAATGATTAAGATTTAGTCTCTTATGTTTTAAAAACTTTCATTACAAACTCAATTCAAAGCTCTTCTCCCCACTTCCCTCTAGCACAAGCCAGCGCTGGGCCCTGGCTGTTTGGGGCGGGACTGGGGCTGGCTGGAAGGTGCCTCATCCCCTTCTTTTTCAAGGCTCCAACATCTCTGTTTGGGCAGAGGAGGGAAGAGGAGTAAGAGGCCTCTTTACAGGAGTGTCTTTGACCCCTTCCTGGTCTGCCAGGCCCTGTTAGATGTTGGAGATTTCACCCAGCCCTCCTCTATTACTGAGGACCACTTTCCCTTCCCCCTCCCACCCAGCTGCTCCTCCCTTTGGCCTCACCGGTGGTTTAGGTGCCCAGCGCCCCTTTCTTTGGCTTGGCTATGGAGCTCTTAATTCAGCAGCCACCTGGGCAGACCCTCAGCTCCTGTCCTTCCACTGACTTCCACGCATCTCCACATGGAGCCACGGAGCCTGCTGGCCTCCTCTCCCATAACCCTGTGAGGGCCACATAGATGTGAGATGGGAGTGCTGTCGTAGCTCCTTTCCAGGCATGCTGTACCAGGGCCCTTCAAGCCCAGCTGGGTGGGCTACAACAGAGGGGCTCCTGCTCTCAGGGTCTCTAGCCTGAAGTAGGTACCGGCCTCTGCATGCGAGTACAACAGAACCTCCGTAGTCGACCACCTCCCTATGAAGTGTGACAAATTCGTGAAGGTGCCACTGTACGTGTATGTTGGCAGCACTGTACAAACAAGTTGGTAAGGCAGCGGTTCTCAACCTGTGGGTCACGACCCCTTTGTAACAATGAAAATACATCATGGCATTAGGAAGGTTGAGAACCACTATGGTAAGGTTTCATAACCTTGGTATATCAGCGTCTCATAGCTGTGTTCCTGTCAACGTCTGGCAGTGTCTTGCTGAGTGGCATTCGTTATACTTGTTGCATGTTTTTGTGTGCCATTGCAAGAATGTTGGAAGTTGAATGAGAGTGACCAAAAAACAAACATGAAATGTTTTGTTAAACTTGGGAAGAGTGGAGGTGAAATTAGGGACGTGTTAGTCCAAGTTTATGGGGATAATGCCATGAAGAAAATGGCAGTGTACCAATGGATTAAATGCTTTTCTGAGGGGAGAGAAAGCATCACTGTGAAAAGAGGTCAGGGCGGCCAGTAACAAGCAGAACTGACAAAAATATTGCAAAAATTAATCAAATTGTATGTAAAAACAGAATGGGGGTGTTTTCTGCCCCAAGGTGAAGGGAGAGGGAATCCATACCTGCCATAATGCCCCAGCAGCATGGAGCATTGTCAGAATCCTTGCCATCCTGGGAGCCATTCTGTTCTCTACAGGGTAGAGGAGGGTCTAGACCCTTCTCCATGAACACTGCTTCTCCCTCCATCTCTCCTAGCTCTGCATCCTGACTGGAGGAGGCCTTGGAGATGGGCTGGCGCTGGGTCCATTCAGCAGGTAGAGTCCCCTCTGTCAGCTGTGTGTGGAAATGGCTGGCACCATCTGCTGGCTGCTTTCTGGTGACTCATTAGGGCTACTTGGCTCCTTTTGGTTCCAATTCCAGGATAATGGGGAATGCAATCAGCAGTGTACAATGATTTTTTGCCTCTCCTCTTTTAAACCGTGTGGAAGTTGCGCTTCCTCCTGGGAGGGTTCCTTGATTA
>CAUYON010175239.1:0-10392 GCA_963573935.1 Arctocebus calabarensis
GCAAAGAGAATGGGAGAAAATATTTGTAGTTTATGCCTCCGTCAAAGGTTTAATAACCAGAATCCACAGAGAACTCAAACATATTAGCAAGAAAAGAACAAGTGATCCCATCTCAGGGTGGGAAAAGGACTTGAAGAGAAAATTCTGTAAAGAAGACAGGTGTGTGGCCTACAGACACATGAAAAAAATGCTCACCATCCTTAATCATCAGAGAAATGCAAATCAAAATTACTTTGAGATATCATCTAACTCCAGTAAGATTAGCCCACATAATAAAATCCAGAGATGCTGGCATGGATGTGGAAAAAAGGGAACACTTCTACATTGCTGGTGGGAATGCAAACTAATACATTCCTTTTGTAAGGCTGTTTGGAGAATACTTAGAGATCTAAAAATAGACGGTCATTCAATCCTACAATTCCTTTACTAGGTATATATCCAGAAGACCAGAAATCACATCATTATAAAGATATCTGTACCAGAATGTTTATTGCAGCCCAATACATAATTGCTAAGTAGTGGAAGAAACCCAAGTGCCCATTGACTCATGAATGGATTAATAAAATGTGGTACATGTATACCATGGAATATTATGCAGCCTTAAATAAAGATGGAGACTTTACCTCTTTCATGTTTACATGGATGGAGCTGGAACGTATTGTTCTTAGCAAAGTATCTCAAGAATGGAAGAAAAATTATCCAATGTATTCAGCCTTAATATGAAGCTAATTTATAGCTTTTATATGAAGGCTAAAACCCAATTATAGCACAAGAATATGAGGAAAAGGGCAAGGGAGGGGAGGGGAGGGGGGAGGGTGAGAGGAGGGAGGGTGATCAGTGGGATCACACCTATGGTGCATCTTAGAAGGGTACAGGTGAAACTTCCTAAATGTAGAATACCAATGTCTACATATAGTGATGAAAATGCCATGAAGGCTATGTTAAAGAATTTGATTAAAATATTTCAGATTGTATATGAAGTCAGCACATTGTGCCCCATGATTGCATTAATGTACACAATTATGATTTAATAAAAATTAAAAAGAAAAACGGGCAAAAGATAGGAACAGAGCTTTTCAAAAGAAGGTAGGCAAATGGCAAAAAACCACATAAAACAATGGCCAACATCACTAATCATAAGGAAATACTTATGATTAAGTATTAATCATCGATGAAATATGAACTTACCACTAGTAGAATGGCTTTTATTAAAAATTCAAAAACTAATGGATGCTCGTGTGGATGTAGATAGAAGGGAACTCTTACATACTGTTGGTGGGACTGCAAATTAGTACAGCCTGTATCAAAAATAGTATGGAAATTTCTCAAAGAACTAAAAGTAGACCTACAATTCAATGCAGCAATCCTACTACTGGGTACATATCCAAAGGAAAAGAAGCCATTTTATCAAAAAGACCCCTTCACTTGAGTGCTTATTACAATACAATTCACAATTGCAAAAAATGTGGAATCAGCCCACATACCCATCAACTCATGAGTGGATTAACAAAATGTGGTATATGTATACTCTGGAGCTCTACTCAGCCATAAAATGTATGCATTAAGGTCTTCGATTAAGGTAACAATTTCAATGGAACTGGAGACTATTATCCTAAGTGAAATATCTCAAGAATGAAAAAACAAACACCACCTGTGCTCTCTAATAAATTGGAAATAACCGATGGGCATACATGAGCACAGAGGGAAGTAAAAGTCATTGGGCATCAATCAGAGGAGAAGGGAAGTGCCAAAAACATACCTAAAAGGTATAATCAACACTGTTTGGTGATGAGCACACTTATATCCCTGACTCAACCATTACAAAAGTGATCCATGTTCAAAAATAAAAAGTTGTACCCCCTTAATATTAAATAAAAAAGAAAAATAAAAAGTGCTACAATTGAACACATTCCCTAACCTAACTCATTCTATCTCAAGGCCCTGATAATCTGAGCCTGTGACAGAAGGGGCAGCCTCCAGGATCTCTGGAATGCAGTTAGGGTCAGTGTCCTGACGTACAGCACCTGGCTTCCTTCTGCCTTTTACAGACCCTTCATCAAAGGGTCACTCAGCCACACCCTTGCATGCTTTCTCCTTCTTTTCATGACCAGGCCAAGAATTTTCCAAAGCTTAACATTCTGTTCCTCTGTTCATGATAAATTCTGTCTTTAAATCATTTATATACTCTTGCATTTTACTATATGCACTTAAACAAAGCCATCAGCTCCTTCATCATTTTCCGTAGAAATTTCTTCCACCAGATATCCTAGTTGATTGCTCTTGAATTCTGCCTTTCTTAGAGCTCTTGATCACAGGCACAGTTCGGCCATATGCTCTGCTACTTTGCAGTGAGGATGACCTTTCCTCCAGTTTCCAATACCTTGTTCCTCATTTCCACCTCAGATCTCATCAGAATGGTCCTTACTATTTGTATGTCTACCAGCATTCTGCTCAGAGCCATTTACAGAAACTCTATGAACATTCAGACTTTGCCTATGACTATTTTTTTCTGAATCCCACAATCACCCTTAATGCTGTGTTCATATTATTACAATGGTTCCCCCTTTATCTGCAGATGGGCTTGTCATACTTTTAGATACCCATAGTCAATAGCAACCTGAAAATAGTAAGTGGAAAATTCCAGAAGTCAACACTTCATACATTTTAATTGCATGCCATTATGAATAGTGTGGTGAAGGCTCATGCTGTACTCTTCTGTCCCACCCAGGACCGGAGTCATCCCTTTCTCTGGTGTATTCCTGGTGTGTACCCTGCCCACTGCTAATCATTTCATAGCCATCTCAGTTGTCAGATAGATCCACTGTGACAATATTGCGGTTTTTGTGTTCAAGTCCCCTTATTTTACTTAATAATGGCTCCGAAGTGCCAGAGTAGTAATAGTGGCAATTCGAGTATGACCAAAAAATGTTGTAAAGTGCTTCCTTTAAGTGAAAAGGTAAAAATTCTTGATGTAATAAGGAAAGAAAACACTTGTATCCTGAGGTTACTAACTTCCACAGTAAGAAATAATTTTCAATCTGTGAAATTATGAAGAAGGAAGAATAAATTCATTCTAATTTTGCTGTCATGGCTCAAATTTTACCACAGGTATATATACATCGGGGAAAAAAATAGCATCTATATAGGTTTTGGCACTATTCATGATTTTGGGCTTCTTTGGGGGGTCTTGCAACCAAACATTCCCTGCAGATAAAGGAGGACTACCAGATTTCCCCAATTTAGAAAACAGGAAGACATTTGGTTGGCTAAATTAAAAAAAATAATAATATCACTTTGCTTCTTCCCATTGCATTTAGACATAATTAAGAATTAGAACTGAAGAATGCTTCCCAGTGGTAAAGTTCAAGGTCCAGGCCCAGAATGACATGACTCACTTGTAATTGCACTAGGTGAACCCACGCTGAGCTAAATATATCTCCTGTAAGTGTATCTACCTTCTCAATTTACCTTACAAACATCATCTTTTCAAATATGCTAAATTTCACATGGATACAGGCCAGGGAAAATTAGCCTTCTCATGTCCCAAATGGGATGTCTCCTAATTAATATGATTTTGTGGCATGGCTATCAATTATTGCAAGAGATTAGTAGGGAATGGTGGATGTCATCCTAATCCTTTTCTGGTTATCAGCTTACTTCATAATCAGAATAGAATTTCAGGTAATATGTCAGCCAAGCAATAAATTATTGCCCCAACATAAAATACTCCCAGGAATGCATAATGCTCTTAGAATAAAGACACTTTCCTGAGAGTTGAAATGAGTCACTGATCCCACAGTCTTCAATGTACAGAAAATTTACAGGGTCACATAAGGATAGAGCCTCAAGTGACTCACAGTTGAGATCACAATAGCAGCCCTATATTTGCAGATGAACTTTAGGTTGGCCAGAATGTTCTTCTTGAAGAGCTTTGTTGTATTTGATATAATCATAAGGTCAGACTCTTATGAAGCTGTAAATTATTATTCACTCATCTAATCAGTTGAGACCTTCCCTATTCTGTTCCAGACACTGTGCATGAACCTCCTTACTGCTTATTCTTTAAGACTTAGGTTTATTACTTCTTTCAGCAAACCCTTCCTGGTACTCTCCACCCATGCTTTCCTCTTACATCACCCTCTTCTAAGATCCTGGTAGTATGTTCCTTATGTGTTTTAGACTGTTGTTTTCTTTTTGAGCTTTTTTTGCAAACAAAAATTGTATAAATCAGGGTGTACAACATAATGCTTTAATATAGGTATATATTATGAAATGATTAATATAATCAAGCTAATTCGCACATCCATCAACTCACATAGCTACTTTGGGTGTGTGTGTGTGTGTGTGTGTGTGTGTGTGTGCTAAGAATACCTAAGGTCTACTCCTTTACCAAATTTCCAATATGCAATATAATATTGTTAACTATAGCTGCATCACTGTACATTAGATTTTCAGAATTTACTTATCTGCATAACAGAAGGGGTATAGCCTTTGACCAACTTCCCCCCGATTTGTCCCTGACTCTAGCCCCAGGTACCCACCAGTCCTCTCTCTATCTGGTTCTATGAGTTTGACTATGTTAGACTGCACATGTAAGTGAGATCCTTCTGCATTTGTCTTTTTGTCTGGCTTATTACACTCACTATAATGTCTTCATATTAATCCATGTTGTCACAAGTGATGGGATTGTAAGGCTGAAAAATATTTCATTATATATACACATACACATGTGCACCACATTTTCTTTATCCATCCATCCATGTTTGGACACTTAACTTGTTTCCATGTCTTGGTTATTGTGGTTAATATGCTGCAACGAACATGGGAGTGCAGACATCTCTTTAAGATAGTGGTTTCACTTACTTTGCATATATAAGTGGAAGTGGAATTCATGGATCATTCGATAGTTTTATTTTTAATTTTTTGAGGTACCTCCATATTGTTTTACATGATGGCTGTATTAGTTTACAATCTCACCAACGGTGTAAAAAAGGTTTGTTTTTCACCACATCCCTCCCTACACTTATCTTTTGATCATTATCTTTTAACATTTCTTGACAGTTTGCTTTGCTCACCATAGACACAGGTGGACAGTAATTAGTATTTAACTATAAAAGCATTACTATGGCAACAAGCCGCTCAAACAGAGCAGCCTACCTGTCTTTCTCACCTTGACTTCCTACTGCCCTACTCACAAGCTGTGTGGCCCCCAGCCTCTCTTGGAGGTTTCCCCCATATCTGTGTTTCAACTGGAAACACCATCTTATGATGCCCCACAATTATTATTATTGCCAAAAGAGATATTATTTCTCCATCTTAAAATGTCTACAGAACCAAGAAAAAGTAAAGGCAATTGTTTTTTATTCTCCAGACCCCTGTATTCACTCAACTAGCTTTTTTTTAAGCGCCATCAGACAAAACATATCCAAAGGGAGTGTTTACTTGTCCACATGGAACTCCACCTCTGACTAAGAGCTTCCTCATTTGCATATGGCTGTTTTAGTGTAGTATTAACATGGGGGGATGGGGTGAAGCCACCAAGGGTGTGGTGTGTGTGTGCCACATTTGGTCAACAGCAACTGATGTCTTGGCTCATCTTACTGCTGTCACCATAAGAATATAAACATTTCCCAGTCTCCTGCCCTTCCCCTTCATCTCGAGAGTTTGGGACTCCCCAAATTTACTGACTTCATTCCTTCTATTATAAAAATTATTCCTCTGTCTTACCCTTTCCTAAGACAAAAAAAATTCCCTCTCTAATCAATGCTACCCAACATACTCTACCTATGTTGGTCTTTCTTCTTATTTCCAAGATTAGATTGTAAGCTCCTTGTAGGAAGCCCCCACACCTCACACGTCTTCATATTATCCCCAGAACCTAACAGTGTGATGAACACACTAGGTGCCCAATCATTGTATTGATAGAATAAGAAAACTATCATTAGTTAAATGCAGTGAGTTATCTTTTCATGAAAAATATGTTTTTACAAAGGCCTTTCTATGACACAAGTATTAGATGACATTTGCAAATATAGTTTTCTTTCCTAACCGCAGAAACCCAAACTTCTCCTCATCTTGAGAAAAATTATGCTAAAAATAAAATGATAATCAGCTCTCAAAAAAAATTAATTAAAGAAAGAAGAATTTCTGATATCAAGATAATATTTATTGAAGAACAGTTAACATGAAATTTTGAAGGGCAAGGCCACCATCACAGAGACTTGGGGGCTCAGTCTAACAGCATCCTGCGTCTGCAGTCTGAGTGCCATGAAGGGATCCATGGGAGATGTCAGTGGTGTTTAATGTAGATAGATGCCCTTTCACCTGCTGCTGAATGTTATAACGGGATAATAAAGCTGGTGGCCATTTGTCAGGTGGATAGGTTGATGAATGACACTTTTACATTGATGTGAAGGTGGATAGATCATAGTTGGTAGTCAGAAACAGGGTTCAAAAAGAGCAGCTGGGGCGACAGCAAGTTGTACGGCAGCAGGTGGTCTGGCAGCAGACTGGGCGGCAGCAGCTGGACACTCCACAGCTGGGGCGGCAGGTGGTCTGACAGCAGACTGGGCGGCAGCAGCTGGACACACCACAGCTGGGGCGGCAGCTGGTCTGGCAGCAGACTGGGCGGCAGCAGCTGGACACACCACAGCTGGGGCGGCAGGTGGTCTGACAGCAGACTGGGCGGCAGCAGCTGGACACACCACAGCTGGGGCGGCAGGTGGTCTGGCAGCAGGTTGTCTGACTGCAGGATGGGTGGCAGCAGCCAGACACCCCACAGCTGGGTTGGCAGCAAGTCTCCTGGCAGAGGCCTTGGCCACAGCCCTGGTCAGAACAGACAGAACCACAACAGGAGTTGACCATGGTGTCAAGAGGGTGGAGTTCTGGGTGAATTTCCAAGAGAGCAAAGTTTTCAAATGTGTGAGTCTCCTTATCCCATGTCCACTTTTATACCCAGCTGAGGAGCTGATGTCACTATGTTAAAGGCTATTTCCTTATTATTGTTTATCTTAATTGATAAACAATTATCAAATTAGATAATTGTAGAACAATTAACTAATTGTAAAAGACAGAATGCATTTGTTTTTCTTTCTCTGCATTAGGGTTTACCCAATCCAGCCTTTCTTCCTGAGTCTCCTCTTGTCTTATTTCTTCTGTGTATCACCCAATTTCAAAGACTCTTCAGATTACTCAGCCAATTGATTGTCACGTGATAGATCATTTGAAACCCAACATTCTATGTGTCATCCTGAAAGCTTTCTGTCTCACACCGGTTCCCTGCAGATGGATACAAAAGCCAAGAACAATATATTGAAAAAATGTGATAAAATGAACTTATCAAAATTTTAAACTTTTGCTTTTTGAAAGTATTTTTAAAAATAAAAAGGAGAGGTCCAGACTAGGAGAAAATATTTGCAAAATGCAAATCTGACAAAGATATTATATATGGAACACATAAGGACAAAGAACTCTTAGCTCAATACTAAGAAGACAAATACTCCCTTTTTTTTTTTTTTTTTGGGACAGAGTATAACTATGTCACCTTCGGTAGAGTGCTGTGCAGTCATAGCTCACAGCAATCTCCAACTCTTGGGCTTAAGCCATTCTCTTGCCTCAGCCCCTCAAGTAGCTGGGACTACAGGCACCCTCCACAACGCCTGGCTATTTTTTCGTTGCAGTTATCGTTGTTGTTTAGCAGACCCGGGCCAGGCTCGAACCTGCCAGCCTCAGTGCATGTGGCTGGTGCCTGGCTCACTGAGCTACAAGGTGCTGAGTCATAACCCAATTCTTTTAATAGACAAAAGAATTAAACAGAAATTTCATTGAACACAGCATACGATAGGCAAATTCCATGCAGACTGATCTAGTTTGTCAGCTGTTGTGTCACCAGTTCAAAGCCACCCCCTGTGCTTTGTTCCATGCTGCCGAATCTACACTTCTGCAAACCTCATCTCTCTTAGTCAACAGCTCACTGTTAGGACCTGACGTGGGACAGGAACTAGAAAAACAGCTGCCTTTTGCTGCCTTTTTGTTGCAGAGTACTCCATTGTATGGATGACCACTGTTTATTTCACCACCTGTTTGGAACTATTACAAATAAAGCAGCCATAAACATCCACGTATAAGGTATTGTGTTTGTGTAAACAAATGCAATTACGGGGTTGTATGGTAGGTTTTCATTTTTTAAACAGCTGCACCAACTGTTTTCTAGGGTGTGCCCTTTTATGTATATGTGATTCAGTCTCTCTGCATTCTCTCCAGCATTTGGTGGTGTTACCATTTATTTCAGCCACTTCTTTTTTGTTGTTTGTTTCTTTGTTTGTTTTTTTATTAAATCGTAGCTGTGTACATTAGTGCAATCGTGGGGTACAATGTGCGGGCTTCATATACAATCTGAAACATTTTCATCAAACTGTTTAACATAACCTTCATGGCACTTTCCTAGTTATTGTATGAAGACATTTATATTCTGCATTTAGTAAGTTTCATCTGTACCCTTCTATTTCAGCTACTTCTGATGGGTTTGATCACTGTGGTTTCAGTTCGCCTTTCCCTAAAGGCTCATGATGTTGAATATCTTTTTTATGGGCTTGTTCATCATCTGTAGATATATGAAATACCTTTCCATGTCTTTTGCCCTTGCTCATGTTCTGATTGTGTATTTGTTTTGAAAGTTCTTTACACAGTATAATCCAGATCACTAGTCTTTTTAAAATTTTTTTAAATTTCAGATTAATATGAGGCTATAAACAATTAGGTGACAACATTTGCATTTGCTAGGTAAAGTCCCTGTTGTAATTGTAGCACACTAGTCTTTTGTTGAACATGTGGTTTGTGAACATACATCATGTATAGCTTGTAGCTTATCTTTTCGTCATCTTTTGTAGAACAGAAGATCCATTAATCTTTATAAAATCAATTTGTTGATTTTTTTTTCATGGATCATGTTTTTTTGGGTTATTTAAAGACTCCTTGGTAAAACATTCCAAAGTTTTTTTACTATTAAAACTAATAAAACTTTTATAGTTTTACATTTTATATATAAATTTTTTACTCATTGTGAGTTAATTTGGAGGTTAATAACTTGTTAATGAACTCCTAATTGTTCCAGAAAGTTGAAAAGACTAACTTTCCTCCCTTGAATTGCTGGTGCACTTTTATCAAAAATCAGTTAAGAATACACATTGACCCTTGAACAACATAGCAGTTAGAGGTGGTAATATCCCACACAGTTGAAAATCCACATATAACTTTTGAGTCCCCCAATACTTAACAACTAATTTCCTACTGTTGACCAGAAGCCTTACTGATAACAAAAATAGTCAATTAACACATATTTTGTAGGCTATACATTTTATTTACTGTATTGTTAGTATAAAGTAAGCTAGAGGAAAGAAAATGTTAAGAAAATCATGGGAATAGAACATATATTTACTATTAATTACTTGTAAGTAGATCATCACAAAGGTCTTTGTCCCCATCACTTTCGCACAGAGTAGGCTAAGGAAGAGGAGAAGCCTCTCTGTTGGCTAAGAGGTGGCCGAGGCAATAGAAAATCCACTATATAAGTGGACTTGCACAGTTCAGACCCATCAACTGTATTTGCAAAGATCTAACTTCCTTGTTTTAATCAAATCATTCAGCTATCTGTTCCTTCTCCGATACAACACGGTCTTGATTGTTATCTTATATGTTTAGAAACTAGGTGAGATGATTCCTTCTACTTTATTCTTCAAAATTATTTTAGCTATTCTAGTTCATTTGTTTTTCCATATAGATTTTAGAATTATCTTCTTGTTATCTATTTTAAAATCTTGAAGTGATTTGAATATTCATTGCCAATATAAAGACTATAACTGATTTTACAAGTTTTATTTTTAGCTAAACTCATTCATTACTTCTCTTGTTTGCTTATGTGCTTGTTTTGATTTCTTGAGATTTTCTATGTAAATAATAATGCTATCCAGAAATAGAGACAGTTTCAGTTCTTCCTTTCTGAACTGTATGCTTTTTATTTCTTTTTCTTGCCATATTGTGCTAGCTAAAACTTTAGCACTATGTGGGACAAGCAGTGATATTGGATATCCTTGCCTTGTTCTCAATTTTAGGGGAATGCATTCAGTCTTTTCCTATTATTGATACTTCTAAATATCCATCTGTTTGTTTCATTGATTTTCTTTATTGTTAATCTATATTTAATTTCATTGATTTTAGCTTCAAATTATTTCATTAAGTTTACTTTTTTGTAGGTTCTTTTTTTTTTATAATATTTTATTTTATTTTTTTGAATCATAGCTGTGTACATTAGTTCAACCATGGGGTACAGTGTGGGGGCTTCACATGCAATCTGAGATATTTTATCAACCTGATTGACATACCGTTCATGATATT
>CAUYON010175242.1:0-13596 GCA_963573935.1 Arctocebus calabarensis
TACATAAAGACATTAATACTCTACCTTTAATAAGTTTCACCAGTACCCTGCTAAGATGCACCGTAGGTGTGTTCCCACTAATTGGCCTCCTCCTCCCTCCTCCCTCCTTCTTCCTTCTTCTTCCTTCTTCTTTCTTCTTCTTCTCCTCCCACAACCCATAGTCTTTCCTTATCTATGCTTGTAGAAATTTCAGCAGTCTTTTAGGCCAAGTTCAAATACCACTTCCTGCACAGACACCCCTGGGATCTTTGAGGCATAGTCTTATTTTGACTCTCCACCCTGTCTTATAGTTGGAGTTGTATCTGTAGTGCTGACCATGGGTTGAGTCTTTCAGTAGACTGTGAGTTCCTTGTAGCTGAGACTGCACTTTACTTACCAACCTCTCTAGCCTTACTTTATATTCATCCATTTGCTCGAACATGCACATAGGCTGGTGCCTGAGGCACTTGGCAAACCCTTTTAAGTTGGCAAGGAATTAATGGTGACGTCTGTCTGGCAAGGGGGCATGAGTAATGTGTATGTGGGCATTACTAAGGATGTCAGCCTCTAGGGCTGTCACACACAGACACTTCCCAGGCATTCCTGGCCTCTGCAGTTTGAGGCTCTGAGAAAGCTTGTCAGAGCACCCTGGTCTATGTATGGCAGCATGACGTTGCTGAAGGTCTCTGGGAGGACCTGAAGTTTCAAATGTGAAAGTCCTTTGAGAAAGAGGCACAGAGGTGTGGATTGAGAGCCGGGCCAGGTGGAACAGTGGGCAGAACATCAGCTTTTGACCTGGTTGCTAACTTCTGTGAGCCTGTGTCTAGAAACCAGTGTGGAAATGTGTGCATCTCGAACCTTATCATTTCTGGCACATAGCAGGTGCTCCATAAATATTTACTGAGTGTGTGAATGCAGACAGGTAGTCCTGTGTTCAAATCAATCCCTTAGCTGAGTTTCAGTTTCCCTTTCTGAAATTATGTATGTATAGTACCTAACACAGCTATTGACATAGAATGGCTGCACCATAGATGTGTTACAATTATTAATACAGGTTTGGGAAACTTGTATTTGTTAGGGTCAATCACCCAGGAGACAGAGATATGCATTTGTCCCAGTGCTATTTTAGCTGTGCGACACTGGGAAGATTATTTGTTTTTCAACACTCTGAGGGTTAGTTCCTGCATCTGTATTGCTTCTGTATTAGTGCAGCAGACGTGTTTTGGAGACATGCTATGAGACAAAGTAGTGGATGAATGGTGACCCTTCAGAAAGGCCCTAATCCAAGAACCTGTGGATGGATTTTATGTGGACAAAAGGTCTTGCAGATGTAATTAAGCCAAGCATCTTGAGGCGAGATGTGTCTTTGGATTATCTGTGTGAGCCCTGAATCCAGTAGCAAGTGTCCTTATAAGAGGCACACAGAAGTGAGATACACAGACAAGAAGAGGAGGCAAGGAGACCACAGGGCAGAGATCGGGGAGTTGCCAGCAGCCAGAGGAGACAAGGAATGGATCCTCCCCCCTTGAGCGTCTGGGGAGAGCATGGCCCCACCGACACCTTGATTTCAGACTTCTGGCCTCTAGAAATTAGACAGTACCTTTCTGCTGTTTTAAGTCACCCCACTTTGTGGTAATGTGCTTACTGAAATGACACTACAAAAAGCACAGTCTGGGGCTGGGAGATGACACTTTCGCCAGCCAGTACCTGATGTAGTAGGTTAAGGTTGTGATCATGGTAACCTGGCAGAGAGGTCTGGGGGCAGGTGTTCCTGGGAATACTTCCTGGAGCTCATCTAAACTGAGCCCCAAAGGCCAGAGGGTGGTTAGCCAGGCAAAGAGAGAAGGGCGTTTCCGGAGAGGCCACCTGCACAGAGGCGTGAGAGAGCAAGAACAAGCAATCATTCCTACGTCCTAACTCGTGGATCTGCACTTCTCAAAAGGGGTGGTGCACGGGGATCACTTGGACGGTCTTATTAAAAGGAAGACATGTTTGGATGCAGTGGGTCTGCAGTGGGTCTGGGGGTCCCACATTCTTATAAGCTCCCAGGAGAGCTGAGGCTGCTAGTCTGCCCACCCCCTACATTTTAATCTGCACCCGCCATTGCTTATCTCACATGCACCTCCCTTGGGGTCCTTGATCTGCAGCTGTGAAACTGGATGCTGGGGAGGGAGGCACCAGGTTCAGGGTCAAACAGGTGCAGATGGCGCCATTGATTTCAGAACCAAGGTTTTCTGATCTTGAATACACTGTTCTTTGTAACAGAATACCATACAATTTGATTATGACATACAAATAAGGTTTAGATTTTGACCTTCGATCCAGTCTCAGGCTGTTTTTCCTTTAATAGACAGTTTATGTCACATTTCCACTTGTCAATATGACATGTGTTTATTATTAGTTCATAATAACGATCACCTATATCATATACAATTATACAATTATTAAATAATCATAAAGTAATATTTATTAACAAGAATTAATAATTAACTTACAGAATGTTCCTGGGTTATGAATGAGACAGGTTCTGTAGATTTGTTCTTAAGTCGAATTTGTGTGTAAGTTGGGACATGTACATTTACCTATTGCTTGTAATAGCTTCTGTTTGTAAGTGCGAGTTGTGCATAGTTGGATGCTTGTAACTCAGGGACTGTCTACAGTTATAATTAAGCAATCTTCTCTTCATGGCTTCCAACATGGTGTGGGCAACAGTCTCTCTATGTGCAGTTTCCTTCAGGAAAGTGACCTCGTGGTGTCCAGGGGTGAATAGGGCTGTACCCCAAACAGCTTTCCCCTGTGCAGAGGCCTAGAGGATGAGCATGTGAGTCTTATGCTCAGCTGAGCTCTTGGTTAACTGGTTATATCAGATGAGCACTGACTGTGGAAAGGGAGCTGATAGCTTGCGGTTGAGGACTGCATGAAATGTAAACTACCATGTAAGTTTACCTCCAACAGGAGCAGCAGCCAAGACATACATGTGTTTGAGAAGGGATGGTGGAGCATCTCGGTAAAGGGAGAAGAGGCTCCAGAATGGAGGGGAACATGACAGAGAGACAAAAGGATACAGGCAGTGTGTGATCTTACAGGCAAATGGAAAAGGGTGACGACCGCTGGCCTGGCCGTGGGCATGGTAGGATTACATACAGCTGGCCACGAGAGGGGAGATAGGTGTGGGCATACCTCCCAGCAGCACCAAGAGTGGATTACGAGCAGGAGGGGTGCAGATATGCAATGAGATGTTTCAGTAATTTCTTTATCTTTGGCCAAGTTTGTTGGAGTGCAGTTATCCATCCAGGTATGCTCGTGGGACTGTCTGTAATAAGGCAGTGAAAGCTGGTGCATTCCATTCCAAAGCAGTCCACCCTTTGGCATATCTGCCAGGACCTGTTACCAGGGGACTCGTTAACAGGGGTTGCACATCAAACGTCTGCTCCTTCCCCGTGACTTGGGAGGAAGTCGGTGGCCCCTGTGCTCCACCAGGCTACAAGGAGTGGAGTGTTACCACTCTACACAGTGCCCCCAAAGCACCCTGTGGCCGTATGAGGGCAGAGAACACGGGGACTGGGAGAACATATTTTTTTCACATAAATATTTATGTCAAACCAGCTCTGCGAAGAAGGTGGCAAAACAAGGTGTGAAAACACAATGAGACAGAACAGCCTGACTTTTTGCAAATATTTATGAGAGAGGAAAATGCTGAGAGAGAGAAATAGTCCGGCAAGGTTGTCAAAGGAGGAGAGACACCCAGGGCTCCCCAGGCCGTGGGAGGCTGTCTTCTCAGGAGAATGTATAGAGGGCTGTTCTGATCAATAAAAATACTTTTAGTGAGGAAGAGGGTCAAAACATGCCATTGCTGTTTTAAATGTCAGTCAGGTTGCTGAGTACACAGGATTCTTGGGTGGCATTAATAGCCCATTTTATAGATGGTCAAAGCAGTTAAAGGATTTTTTCAAGTTACTCAGCGACCCAGGAGGAGAGCTGGGATTCTGGTCCATTGGCTCGGCTCCTCTAGGAGTCTTCCCACCACTATGCTCTGTGCATTTCCTATGATAATCAGGTATGAGCCCCAAAAATGGTAACATAAAACTCTAATAGACTAATAGACTAAGAACTATGTTTAATATGCCTTTTTGGTATAAGAAGTGTCTCCGAGCATCTATAAGATATTAAGTCTTGTCGGGTTTGGGGAGGGAAAGGAGTGATCATTCTTAATGTTCACATGTTTTAAAATGACCAGTTACTACTTTGGTAATAGATCATTATATTAAACACACACATAAAGAACAGTTCTCACAGGTGTATTTAGCATCCTTCTCTCTCAGCCTTTCCTCTTTGGTAAAATGATGACAATGACAGTCCCATTTCCTGTAGTTATCTGAGGATTGAGTAAGATTGTCCACATAAAATACTGACCACAGTGCCCAGCACGTGGGAAGCTTCAGTCCACGTCAGATGTTATAATTTTTTTGGCAGGAGTCCATCAGGTGGTGGTCAGTGGATCTAGTACATGCTTTGTCCATAGTTGAGGCTCAATGCTTTTGTTGCTGTTGATGAAATAAACACAATGATCCTGACACTGGCTTTGGAGCAGGAAATTCAGTCCAGCATTAAGGGCTAACAGCCATTACTGAATTTTGTTGCTGTTGCTCATCCAAGGCCTCCTTCACAGTCCTCTTCTGATGTTCCTTTAGGACATGATCATTTCTTACCAAGCCACCAACAATTGTTCTTGCCTTTGACAAGCAATTATTCTCAGGGTGTCATGAGAATTGTTCTTCCTAAATGCTGGGGAGAAAAGTCTCTGTGATGTAGGAAACCAGTCAGGCTATGGTAGTGGAGAAGGAAAGAGATGGTTCTAGAATATTTGGACATTTTCCTAAGAAAAACTTACAAGAGAAAAATGTCCAATGTCACCTGGATTTGAAGGTTTGTGGCACAGAGTTGTTCAACCCTAGTTTTCTGTAAGGAGCAAATAGGCAAGCATTATTTGCTGTTGGCTGTTTTGGAAAAAGGGAAGAAAAGTGTGGACATTAATGAACTGTTCACTGTGCCGGGTGTTGTGTTTTGTGCACTATTATGATTTCTTTTTTAATCTTCAGACCATATTATTAGGTTTGAAGATTTTAAAAAATTAAAAAGATGTTATTCTATTATCTGTCTTATTGATGAAGAAGCCAACTTGCCTGAGGTCATATGATGCAAATAAACATGATTGAGCTGAAGTTTGAGAGGTAGGGTATCTTTCAAGATCCACATCTTTGGGAGGGTGTGTGTGCGGAGAACAGACACATAAAAGAGATAAGCTAGCAAATGGATACATTAGAATATGATCAATTTGATTTTCTGCTCTCTCAGGAAATGGGGCAGGCAAGAAGAAACTTTGTTATTCAGAAAAGATAAATTCGTTCATTTATTTAGGGGCTGTGATCAGCTTCGACCAAGGATGGCAAAAAGATTAAATCTCGAGTGGCTAATCTGATTCATTGGGAGTGGCTGCTCAGCGGGAAATTGATTAATGGTGCCTGTTAAGGACAGGAGCTGGAGATTAGTGGTCCAATTGCTATAGCTTTGATACCTACTCACGGAGCAGAGAAGTCACTGTTTGAGTAATGCAGGAAAAAGTACCGTATTGAATGTGCATGTGGGGGGTGGTGTATATCCTTGTAGGAACAACAGTGTGAGGTAGCCAGTGAGCACAGCCAGCAGATACTAAGTGTACCCTGAGGATATGCAAAGGCTTCATTTGGGGTTACAACAGGAGATAGTGAATTTACAATTCTTCACCTCCCTCCCGGGGAAGCAGTGCCACCTGGGAGACACTGGGCAGAATCCGGCAGCAAGCTCTTCTTGTAGCACAGCAGCCACAGTGGGAGCCACACACAGGATCACATTTCAAATCCATGTGCACATCCTCAGAATGTGAATACTGCACCTAACTCCGGTGTTATTCTGAAGATGAAAGCAGATAACATTGTTACAGGGTGTCACATACAGCAGAGAATCGAATGTAGGGCTGTCCTCTTTTCGGCCTCCCTGCGGCTAGGAATGCTCCCCATGTGGGGAAAGGCCTAACTAGGGGGCACTGAGTCCTGACTCAGACACAGCCCAGCCCTAGGTGTACAGGTGTCTCTGATAACCCTGAACTTCAGGGCCCTGTTCCTGTTAACAGAAACTGCATTGCTAATTCCGCTCCCACTGCGTAGTCAATTTCCCTCTTACTACCAAGCAGAGGCAGCAGGCAGAAAGATTGACAACATTGTTCACACTGTTTAAAGGTTCTACGGTGTGTTGAAAATTGTCTAAACAGGGGGATAATGAACAATCAGTAAACGGGAGCTTTCTAGACGTGAGAGGGAAGAAAGGCTTTGGAGAGAGGTTGCTGCCTGACCAAAGTTATTAGCCAGGGTGGGGAGGGAGGGAAAGGTGGTGTCTCATCTCCAAGCCCAAGAAGGATTGGATCTGTGAGAGCATGAAACGTGGGGTCTTCCCTGCTGGAGTTTACCCGGTTGCTTTCAGGGGATGCTGGGATAAGGCAGGGACAGGTGGGCATTGGCCTTAGCACCAGACAGGTGCTAAGTGAGCTCATTGGCATCCAGTGTATCTGCACTGACCTGGTATGTGAATTTACCCCTGATTTCCTGATGGGATGGAGTATCCTGGGGGGGGGGGGGGAGAATTGCATCTCAAATCCTGGCTCTGTTTCATTAGCAGTGTGTCTGTGCAGGTGGCTTCACCTCTCCGAGTCTCTAGGTGATGATACTTTTATCACAGAGACAATACGATGACTTACAGTGGTGATATTTGGAAATGGTAAGTATCCTTTACTATGTCTTTACTTGTTTTAAGGTAGATAAGTTTTCAATTTGATCAGCACTTCTGCAATCTAGGTAGCATTTACCCACTATGGTAAACATAAAACATGGGGACTCGGCGCACGTAGCACAGTGGTTACACTGGTGTTGGTGGGTTCAAACCCAGCCTGGGCCAGCTAAACAATAATGACAACTGCAACAAAAAAAATAGCCGGGCATTGTGGCGGGCGCCTGTAGAACCAGCTACTTGGGAGGCTGAAGCAAGAGAATTGCTTAAGCCCAAAAGTTTGAGGTTACTGTGAGCTGGGAGCCACAGCACTCTACCAAGGATGACATAGTGAGACTCTGTCTCAAAAATAAATAAATAAATAGAATAATATAAATAAATAAAAAAAACATGGGACCCTATAGAGTGAAGGTTTCTTATTCAAAAAACTCACAATTAAGTGTGGTGGTAATTATCAACCAAAACGTTTGTCAAAATTCATCAAATTTTACATTTAGAATGAACAGGTTTTTGTTACATGTAAATTATACATCAGTGAAGCCAAATTAAAAAAAATTAGAGAACAAAACAAAACAAAAAACTCACAATTAAGAACCAAAATCTGTTTGGCTCCAAACCTGACGCTTTATGCCCTTTACACAAGAATATCTTGACATAAGACTGGGTCTTGATGACAACCCCAGTCTGATGATGAATATAGGGTGTTCGAGAAATATTCGTTTGTTTATTGTCTCTTGATTGGTGCACAGAGATCCCGAGCACTGATTAGCTCTGAGGCTGATGTGGCTATGTAACATTGCCTGGTGGAGAGCTCAGAGAGAGAGCAAACGGCCTTCTTCCTCTCTTAGCAAGGATTATAACTATCTCAGAAGCAGCATCAACATTTAAACCTGGAAGGAAGGGTCCGACTCCGTGACAGCAGCAAGCCCTTGGGTGTCTTCCTGCACCAGTTGGAAACTCAATGATCCGTGGGGCTGACAAAGCCTTGGGAGCCCCGTGTGTGTAGAGGGTGACATTCTCAGCTCAGTGGTTTGGGGAGTGATGCCGAAGAAACCTTCCCTGGGGCCCTCCTCCCGGTCTCATAGGCCTATCCTAGGTCCTCGCATCAGAAAGCCAACCTCTTCCAGGACTCTGGGACTTCAACAGAAATAAAAAGGAAATCCTCCCCTCACGGCTGTGGTGCTCTGCTTTGCTCTCTGCTCCCTCCCCCGAGTGTGAGTTCCTTGAACAGACACGGAGGCCTGGCATGTTGCGTAAGTTACATCAAGGCCAAGGGTACGTGGTTCATCAAAGCAGAGAGAGGAGACCAAGAGCCCGAGGGACTGAGAAAGGGAGAGAGGCAAGGAAAGGAGGGAGGAAAAGAGAGAGAACAAGTAAGAGGAAGAGAGAAAAGAGGAAGACGGAAGGGAAGGAGAAAGAAGGAGAGGAAAGGACAAAATCCACAAAAATCCACAGACCATCTCCTGAAGGGTTTCTGTTTGGCTCATGTCCAAGCGATAAACTCTCAGGCTGTAAACATGAGCTGTTCCCTAGGACACTGGGCTGCAGGGTGAGCTTAGGAAGTTTTGTTCTGGAAGACCCAATTCTGTCCAAGCCCCAGCCCCCTTGTCTGTGAAATGGGCTTAACCACGAGAATTAAACCCTATAATCACAGTAAAAGTGTCACAGCCCCTGAAGCATGGGAGGCTAAAGCTGAGAGGTGGCACTTTGCAGGGAAGCTCAAAGGACAGGGAGCGATCTCTGGAAGAGCCCAGCTTTGATGGTGACCTGTCAGCCTTTCCTGTTCTAAGTACTGCAATTGTTAGATTCTTTTATTAGACACTTTTTTCTGGCTTAATAGGCCCATGTCTGTGAACGGGACCTTTCCTGGGGTGCCTACAGACTGTGCTATTTTGAATTCTGCATCATTAAGATAATTAGATGCCCAGACGGAGTTTGAGTCCTATTAAGGGTTTGGTGCACAATGGCTGGGCCTGGTGACAGAGTCACTTGGGGACGCAGTCCCTGCTTACCGCTGCTGATTTTCTGAGCCCAGAACCTTGATTAGAACAAAATGGCTCTCCTGGGCAAAAGCAGGAAAGGGAAGGGAAAGGAAGTGGCACATTTTCGAGTTCCAGTTGTTCCGCGGGGAATTCTACGTGCATTGCCTAATTTAATTTTGTCCTCCTGATACACGTGTCAGGTGTGCGCTGTTGCTCCCCCTTTTACAGAGGAAGAAACGCAGTGGTGGGTGGTAAAGGCACGTGCTTCAGGCCTCGCAGCTGGATGGCTCACTGGCTGGGGGGTCTTTGAGCACTTTTCTTTACCTCTCTAACCCTAAAATGAAGATGATGATAATAACACATTTATCTTATGGAGCTGATAAGAGAATTATCATGAATAAGATAGAGCATCTATCACTCATTACAGTGATGGACAGATCGAAAGAACTTGATCGGTGTTAGTTAACATTCTCATTCCTACCCACATTGTTTGAGCCCAAAGCTTAGACTCGGTTCTGTGACTTAGGAGTTTGGACCTGATCCCACAGGGATATCAGATCTGAAAGTCTCTTTTTCTGTTTAGGATAGGGGTGAGCACTTTGGGTCCTTATCACGCTGTGAGAATTCAGCTGTTCCGTGTCTGTGTACCTGTGTCTATCCCCAGGATGCTATAAGAACTTGGTGTAGCCATATCTGTACACACGTTCTGTGTCTGTGTTGGTAAAAATTAATACCTGAACAGACATTAATAATTAATATCTGAACACCTTTTCTGTTTGACGTGTGTAGTTTGTGTTTTTACTTACTTTGATCTCATTTTTCCAATGACTCTTGGTTACTGGCTGCATATGTATGGCCTTCTGCTTGCCAATATTTTTGTCTGCACATTTATCTGAGTTGCTTCTTAATGTGAGATATTGTTCTAGGCAGAGAAGTAAGAAGACAGTGTTCTTGTCTTCATGACTCTTCCATTCTATTGGCAATAAATGCATAAAGGAAAAATAAGAAATTTTACCTATTAATTGCAGCTATGAAGAAGAAAAACAACCCCAAACTTTCAGCAGCGTGTTCGTGTAATTCATGTTAATTTCTTATTCATATTACGGTGAGCTCTGCTCCAGGCAGCCATTCTTGGGACCCAGGCTCCTTTCCATCTGCTGACTCTCTTAGGATTTTAGAGTCCTCCTCCGGGTTCTCTGCATTAACCAGGAGACAAGAGGAGAGTGAAAGACTGAGAACTAGATGGAAGGTTTTTAATAGTCCTGGCTTTGTGGGACAAACATAACTTTTACTTAGGCTTCCTTGGCCAGAACTATTATGGCCATGCCTAATTGCAAAGGAGACTGACGAGTATATACGTCTAGCTAGTATCCTAGGAAGAAAGGGGAAGTTTAATAAAAATACATGCACCCTGTGCTCGGGTGTGCATGGGTGTGGCTGCACATCTGCGCTGTGGTGGGTTTGCATGCGTGGCTTTCTTTGGAGGGGCTCAGAGGAGCTGGTCTCTGCAAGGAAAGGGTGCATGCCTGGTGGATGTGGAGCCTTGTCTCTGGCTCCGTAATGTTCACTAGGGCAAGTTTGCCTCCAAACCTGCCTCTTGCCTTTTCCACATGCTCCTTTCTTCCCCTTTGTCCTCTGTTACCCCCTGTCCTCCCAAGACGTAGATTTGTGCAGTGCTCTGAGTGTGACTTCCTCCCCTCTCTCTCCCTGGGCTGCAGTTCTTCCACTCTTGTGACTCCTCTGCCACCCCTCAGAGGCTTCTCAGCACTGGGAGTCCCGCTACTCCCTTGCAAGCTTGAAACATTCTTAGCCATCAGCAGCAGCTACTGTCATGTTTCCCTCAATGGGGGCAGCCCTCACGGCTCCCCACTCACTTTCATGCATTGACTTTCCTTGTTCAGAACCTTTCTCCTTCCCTAGACCCTTAGTGCCAGGATGGCGGGGACGATGGGCTCTCTGAGCACAGCTGTACATCTGGCTTGCATATTATCTTGGCTTCTGACACACAGTGGGGCAGCAAGATGACATAGCCAATGAATAAATGAATCAATCACTGAGTATGTCTCATTCAATCCTCTCAGCAACCTTAGGAATAAAGTATAATTCTCCCTTCCTGGTTTAATATTCTCCTCAGCTAAGAAAACAGAGACTCAGCTCGGTGCCTGTGGCTCAGCAGGCTAAGGCACTAGCCACGTACACCTGAGCTGGCAGGTTCGAATCCAGCCCGGGCTCGCCAAACAACAATGATGGCTGCAACCAAAAAATGGCTGGGTGTTGTGGCGGGCGCCTGTAATCCCAGATGGTTGGGAGGCGGAGGAAAGAGACTCACTTGAGCCCAGGAATTGGAGGTTGCTCTGAGCTGTGATGCCATAGCACTCTAACCAGTCCAGCTTGAGGCTCTGTCTCAAAAAAAAACAAAGAAAAAGAAAAAAGAAAACAGAGACTCAATAACTGTCCCCAAATTATAACAGTAGTCATTGGTTGGATTCAAACTCAGGTGTGCTGATTCCAAATCTTATGTTCTTTTTGATTTTTTTTCTACAACACCACACTGCATCCTTATCATTTACTATTAATACCACGTGGTATTTTACCAAGACACTTTCATATGAGCCATTTTATCAAAGCATCATGATATTTCAGTGTACTATGTAGAACAGGTATGCATTTTTATTAGAACAGATTAAAAAAATATCCACAATGAAACACGTCTACACTAGAGCTCAGCGAACTTTTTCTGTATAAGGCAAGATGGTAAATATTTCAGGCTTTGTGGACCATGCAATCCCTGTTGTAATTACTCAGCTCTGCTGAGGTAGCACAAAAGAAGCCCTAGAAAATGTGCAGAGGATTGTCATGGTCATATTCCAATAAAACTTTATTTACAAAATCCAATAAGAGCTATATTTGGCCTATGAGCCAGAGTTCGCCAACTGCTGCTCTATACCACCTACCACCAGAAGAGCAAAAATTGAAAATATCCTAAAAGAAAAATCAGGCCTGAGAGTTTAAAAACCTTTCCTAAACTCCACAACATATTTGTGGCAGAGTTGTGTCCCTAATCCATCTATCATGCTTCCTAACATAATGTTCTTTCCACGACACCAACCTCCCTCATTAGCCACTATGGCAGAAATAGAACCGGTCTTGAACTCAACGGATTTACCAATTGCTACCCCCAACTACAAACATTAGTCACTGTTCAGTCTTCACTCCCGATAGCTTCCTTCTACAAAAACCTACAGGAGTGTGAATGCCTTGCTTTGATGAATTCTAGTCTCAGAAACGAGTAGAGGATGCTACATGTCTTTCTTCAAGAAATGAGTGTAAGAGCCAACACAGAAATCTCCCCAATTTTCACTATGCCAGAGAGGTTAAGAACACAGATGTTAAAGCAGACAGCTGAGGTGTGAACAGCAGCTCTGACACTTACTAGCTGGTGATGTGGGGTGCCTGGGTTGCCTCATTAGCAGAATGGAGATAGTGCTGGTATTCTCAAAGGGCTGCCGGATGAACATTAAACAGTTACCGTGTAAAGCACTTAGAGTTTCTGGTACCTTGTAGAGTTTATTGCTGTTGCTGCCATTACTGTTGCTATTATTTTTGCTGGCATGGGATTTGTGACTTCATGTACTTACCCCAGCTACCTCCAGAGCCTCTAATGAAGAGTTTCTTCTCCCTTGGCACTGCTGAAATTTGGAGCTGGATGATTCTGTGTTATGAGGCTGTCCTGTACACTGTGGGGTATCTTAACCGCTATGGACTATACCCATTAAATTTCATAGCATTTAATGGACTATACCCATTAAATTCCATAGCACCCCTCACCCCCAGCTCTGATAACCAAATGTGCCCTAATCCTGGAGGCAAATGGCAACAGACCTTGGACTATCTTTTCTTAGCGTCTATTTAGCTGGTTCTGGTGGCTGGTAGCTTCCTCATGACGAGAAAAATTAACAGTTGATAAGGAAAGGTATTGAAATCAATTATCTTATAACTGAAACCCTCTCACGGGTATGATTAACTAACGTTCTTTGCAGAAAAATTCAGGGAGAAAGTAGACAGATTGTGGAAAGCATTTCTGTTAAATCCAAATAATTTAAGATGTCCCCTGGCTCAGATCTCTGGATCTTCACTGTGACTGGGGAGCACATTCTGTGTGAACTTGTAAGTGACTTGGGGAAGGTATATGAGGAGTGACCCAGATTAGACCATGACAGAGAGAGGCAAAGCCATCGTTTATTCAGTCAACAAATCAGCTCGCCTAACTATTGCAACAAAGAGGAGTGAGATATTGTCTTTACATCTCAGAAACTCACAATCTAGTCCAAGGATGCAGACAAGTAGACAAGTGAGCAGTCACAGAGCGAGGTGGAATGTTAGACATGCTCTTCCAGACCAGAGGCACAGAGCGAGTGGAATGTTAGACATGCTCTTCCAGACCAGAGCCACAGAGTGAGGTGGAATGTTAGACATGCTCTTCCAGACGAGAGGCACAGAGCGAGGTGGAATGTTAGACATGCTCTTCCAGACCAGAGCCACAGAGCGAGGTGGAATCTTAGACATGCTCTTCCAGACCAGAGCCACAGAGCGAGGTGGAATCTTAGACATGCTCTTCCAGACCAGAGCCACAGAGTGAGGTGGAATCTTAGACATGCTCTTCCAGACCAGAGGCACAGAGTGAGTGGAATGTTAGACATGCTCTTCCAGACCAGAGCCACAGAGCGAGGTGGAATCTTAGACATGCTCTTCCAGACCAGAGCCACAGAGCGAGGTGGAATCTTAGACATGATCTTCCAGACCAGAGCCACAGAGT
>CAUYON010175244.1:0-30558 GCA_963573935.1 Arctocebus calabarensis
CTTTTGGTGACTTGGACAGTTTTGGAGAGGACTCCATCAGGCGTTTGTAGAAAGCCCCTCAGTTTGAGTTTGTCTGACATTTTTCTTGTGAGTACAGTAGGGTGCTTATAGATTTGGGGAGGAAGCCCCCAGTGGTGAATCGCCCCTCCCAGCACATCATGTCAAGAGTCCATGAGGTCAGCGTGGCTGGTGACATTGGCCGAGACCCCCTGGCTGGGGTTGTGTCTGTCTGGTGTCTCCGTGGGAAGCCTCCCCCCACGGGGATCCCTGGAAGGAGGCTGCTTCTCACAGCCCACACCCCAGGGCTGGGGCCACCCCACCAAGACAGGGCGTCCATGTACATTATCTCCTTGAAGACGGAGCGTCCATGTACATTCTCTGAGTTTTTCTATAGAGATTTTTCTCTTCTCCCCCTAAAGTTATTTTTCAGCATAATGATTCTTAAGCTTCTCAGAAAGTCCTTGTTTAGTCCTATGAGCCGCAGACACATAGTTCATCGATTCCCCTGTTGGAAACTGTGGTGAGGCAGGCTTCAGTCCTCAGGGATCTCCATTGCCTTTCCTCTGGACATTGGAACTGGCCTCACTCAGCCCCTCTGTGCTAGACGCCACTTGTACTCATCTTCCTCGAATGCCCACCCTCTGCATTTGCCCAGCTCAGCACGCCTGCCCATGGCAGCCTACGCCTATGCCGAGGCCTTCCATGTCCAGCTGCTAGGGTGCCAGGGCTGTTCTCTGTCTTCCCAGAAGCCGCCCTTGTAGGCTCCATGTCCTGCCTCTGTCTCCATTCTGACCCTCCATCACCAAAGCCCATGGCAGGAACACACATAGCCCTAAACGTGCACATCCTTGTGGGTGGGAAGACGCAGCCCCAGGAGCTTGTCCCAGCAGAGAGCCACTTACACGGCATCCCATCACAGAGGGTTTGGGGTGTGTGCTGGGCCCACTGCTTCATGTGGCCAAGTGCATGAGGGTACGCAGGCCCCATCCTGGAGGGTCCCCCACAGGGACATTGTTGTCCTCCCAGACTCTTGGTCTCCTCTCTGGATGCTATGCCCTGCAGCACTGAGCCATGGGGCAGTGAGACCTTCCTCCGAGTACACATTCACCTCAGGGCCTCAGGCCCCACAGGGAGCCAGGAGAAGTTCATACCAGGTCAGTCCACTGACCACTGTTGAGGGGCCATCGGCCCAAGGGCGGCCAAGTTAGGCTGCAAGCTAAGGCTGTAATCAAATGAAGTGTTCCTTCTGACCACACGATCGCACGCTAGGAGCTGCTCTCTCCTGATTAAGCTCGGCCCCCAGATCCTCCAACCATGCAACTTTAGAATAAACATATATCTTTCCAAATTAGCTTTGTATCTAGGAATAATAAGAGAGCACAAGTTGTCCTAATTAACTTACAGTCAGCTATAGAACTCATTTGCCAGTTGTATTTGCTTCAAAGGAAGCCAACATTTATTAAGCTGAGAGGATGTTCCAGGCACTTTGGTCTCAACGCAGGCGTCACCGCCACCTCCACAGAACCCCGAGGGTTCCTGCCTCAGCCCAGCCATGGAGCTGGGGTTCCATCTCGGGTGTGTCTGCCTTCCATGCCAGCTCTGTCTCCCTCATGCCAGCTCTCAGCATTTGTTAATGTGATAAGCAGAGTCTGCCTAGAACATGCGCTTCTGATTGAAAAAGCCAGGAGAAAATCTTTTTCGCAGATTAAAATTTTTCAAAGAAAGGAAATTGGGCTCTTTCTGTGAAAATCAAGCCTGTATGATTTATCAGGGCTCAATAAGTGAACCCCAGTTATGATAATGGCCCCTGTGGCAAGGACACTGTATGCCCAGCCCTGCCAGGAGTGAGGCCAGGACACATGGGTTTCCTGGCCAGTCACAGGCTGACGTCCAGACTGGGGTGGGGGTGGGGGAGTCTGTGTATCTGGATGTAGAAGGATGTTGTAAATCAGGCCATAGGAGAATGATGGGCATCTCCCTCCTGAGGGGAGCCCCACGCACCCATGAAGACTTGGCCTGCAGGGCCCCCAACTCATTGGCCCTGAGCATCCCCGGTGAAGGACAAACTTCAAGAGCAGAGCCAGAACATGGGGTGGCTCCAAGTCACCTGGTAATAGGCACCTTCTGCTTTGAAAGAAAACTCAGAGCTGGCCATTCTAGAAGCAAAGATGCCGTACTCACTTTCTGAAATTCTAGTGTCATAAATTTCCTCACATGCCCAAAAGGGAAGGAAGAGCGAAAGAATGCTGTTCCCCAGGCCAGCTTTCAGGGAGCAGAGGGCTGGGGAGGCTGAGGAAGGGCCTAGAAGGAAGGAAGCCCCTGGAGCTCTACAGACAGGACAGAGACAGCGTCCCCAAACCCCTCCTTCCTTAGCAGCCAGGACACACGGCTGTCCTGGGCTCCCAGCTGGCAGTCATTCTTAAATGTTGAAAATGACAGAGGGACCCAGAATCCAAGAGCAGAACCAGCGGGGTTCAGTCCTGTAATCCCTAGGACTCTGTACACAGCCAGGGCTCCAGAAATATGGACAGCTCAGAGAAATGGCCCCTGCATCCATGAGTAACGTATGCATAGAACACTGCTCTGCTGAAAATCTAAACATGCATAAAAAAATAATGCCAGCCACTGTGCTGTATAGCTGCTGCCGGAAGTAGCCCAGCTCCCACCACAGGTTCCCCCCAAAAGGGAAGTCAGGGTCCACGAGACAAGAAGGAAAGGGAAGGGGCCCCTGGTATGGGCAACAAGACCCCTCCCCACTTGGGATGGGGGGTCCTCACAGTGTGCCCATGGGATGCTGCAGGGAACCCGTGAGTAACATCTGCTCTGCCGGCCGTCTGTGGGTCCCAGGCTCTCACTGGCCCCTCTTCACCTGCTGGGGAGGCTACAAGTCTGGGCTGAGTAGCCTCAGGACCCAGCTCCCCCAACCCCACCTCTGCCTGTGGCCTGTAGCTCTGCAGGCTGTTTCTGCTGGGTTTCCTGCTTCCAGCTGGCTGGACCATGACTCCCGGCCTCTGTGCCCAGCAGGGAGGACTCAGTCAGGTGAGCAGAGGCAGCTACCCGGCAGGACGTGGCCCCACAGCTCTAAGTCATTATCAGGAGAACAAGAACCAACAGGAACAATCGGACACACAGGAATGAGGCGCCCCCACCCCAGGACAGTGCCATGAGTCACAGCCACAGAGAGGCCTGCGTGGGCAGAGTTCGTTTTTCTTTACTGCTGGGGGTGTTCCTCCCTGTCCATACACATGAGTGAAGCCGGCAGGAAAACAGGCCAGGCAGAGGTTTGCAGTAGCCCAGCCCTAAAGGGGACAGGGGGCAGTAGGCAGGGCCTCTCAGCTCCCTGAGGGGAGGAGTTGGGCTCCCCACATCCCTGTGATGCCAAAGTGATGACACTTGGGAAGGTCCCAGAGGCCAAGGACTGCCACTTTCTTGGTCCCTGCTTGGCAGCTGTCCAGCAGCTCCAGGGGGTATCAAGAGTAAGGCAAAGTCCACAGGACAATGGAGATGATTGAGCCGTCTGATGCATTCTATGGGTTGTCTGAGGTGGTCAGCGTGCCGGGGGTCAGATGGGCACCACATTAGTGAAGAGCATCAGGCTGGCCTCCCTGCTCTGAGCTTTCATCACTTCCAGCTGCCACATGGCCTGAGACTATCTGTCGAGCAGGTCCCCAATCTCCAGGGCTACGGCCAACCCCTGGAGATGGGTGGCCACACCAGACAGGACAGGGCAGAGACTGCTGAGGTATACATAGCCCATGCAGACCTGGAGCCTGGCCTAACTCTACCCACACCCACCTCCCACATAGCATACATTCTGTAGAATGGACACCTGGAATCCTTTCCTTGTCACACCAGGACAGAGCCTGGACCATGCAGTCCTCTGCAT
Organism: Arctocebus calabarensis; assembly: GCA_963573935.1. Classification (NCBI taxonomy): domain Eukaryota; kingdom Metazoa; phylum Chordata; class Mammalia; order Primates; family Lorisidae; genus Arctocebus; species Arctocebus calabarensis. Next base: position 3,887 of record CAUYON010175244.1, read on the forward strand.
GTCTGTAGGAGGTTCTACAGGATCTGGCACCACTGAGATGCCCGAGGCTGGTGGTCACACTGGTCAGAAGCGTACACACTGTCCAGCCCAAGTCACCAGCACTGCATTCTTCCCACGGATGGGCATGTCCTCACTGAGGGCTCAGCACTCGGGGCAAGTGTACATGATTCCCCTGCCTTGTACATACAAGCACACTTGTGCCCACAAGGCACACAGCTATCTGCCACCTGTCCTGGACGGGTTTGGCCGTGCTGATGTGCAGGATGGCCCAGACGTTTGCTAAGCAATCTGTGTGTGCCTGTGACACACACACTCTCTGGCAGGAACAGCTGTCTGGCCAACTTGCTTTCTGAGTGCTAGTTCTTTCCCGCTGTCTCCATTTCACTTGATCTGAAGCCTGGGGCAGAAGGGCCTGGTGCTTGGACTGGGCAGAAATTGCCTCACCGTCTGGCACAGAAGGGCAGCAGGCTCCCGGGAGCTCTAAGCAGTGGTCACAGCTGCTGTCTTTTTCCCTTTTAAAAAAGTATTATTTTCTTCATAGGGAGGAAAGAGAGAGGGCCAGCCTGCTTCTGACCACAACACAGTCAGGCTGACCAAGTTCAGGCCCATTGTTGGTTCTGGTGCCAACCAGAGAGGGCCCTGGGCCACGGCTCCAAGGATAACATGGGAGACGTGTGGCGCTGGGCTGTGGTAGGCCCAGCTTCTCTGTCTCTGCTGCTGCCACCCATAGTGGCTGGAGGTGTGGACCCACACATCACTGCCGATCATACCTGGGGGCACCTGAGGCAGCAATGTGTGTACCAGGTGTCTGTGAGTGACAGGCACTGGCTGAGCATCAGGTAAACAGAGATGCTTGCAGTGGAAAACAAAGAGTGGCTGGCGTGGTGCCCTGGACAAAGGGATGCATGGCTCTGGCAGGTGCCCAGCCCGCAACCTCACAGGCACGCCTCCTGCAGTGCTAATGGGCCAGGGCCTGTTTCTGAGAGCCTTAGAGCAGAGACTAATGGGAATTTTCTATGTGGAAATTCAACACCAAAATCAAGTGGAAACATAATAGAAAAGACCTGTTACATTTCCCATGCCTGTCTGAGAGTTGAGGTGTGGTCCTGCAATGAGAAACAGGCATCTCCAAGTGCTTAGGAGAGCGTTTGGGGACAGAGGGCATTTCATGATCAGATCACAGAGGTACTTCCCTAACAGAAAGGAACCTCGGAGCCCATGAAATTCCCCCAGGGTGCATAAACCAGGAAAGGGACAACCAGGACCCTAGGGATGCCAAGTTCTCCTCACATCCCCTTGGGTTAGGGTTAGACTTAGAACCCTGCCCTGCTTGCCACCTCCCTCCCTAGGCCCTGGACCCCTGGAGTGTAGTAACTGATCTGGCAAGAAGACCCCTAAAGGCCCCTAACTGTTTCAGCCTGAGTCCCTTCCGTCTCAAATCCCCCTTTTTGGTTTAATTCTAAGAACAGGTTTCTGACAAGGAAATTCTCTGAGTTCCCTGACTCCCTAGCAATGTCTAAACACATCGATGAGAAACTTACCTCAACCTCCCTAGCCAGCTAAACAATGGTAAAAACTCACTCAAGCAGAGTTTCCCAGGTACTGGGCTTTCCAAGTTGTCCCCATGGTTACTGAGTTACCCCCCTGAGCCACCACGCAGCAACCCCTGAGTCAACTACCTGTGACTCCGCCTTGTAACCTGCCATGTTTTGCTTTTGTACATGCTTGCTTCACCACATCAGCACAAAAAGAGTATAAAAAGCTGCCTGCATTTCTCTTAGGGGCCGTTTGCCTTTTGGGGGCAGCAGTCCATCTGTGCAGATGTAACCACCTGATTTGGCCATTTGCCCTTTGAGGGCAGCAGTCCATCTGTACAGATGTAATAAATAACCACCTGATTTGGGCCGTCTGCCTTTTTGCAGCGGCCCCCCGTGCAGGAGTAAATAAAGTCACCTCTGATTTGTACCAAAAGTGGGGGTCCGTATTTTTATGGGTGGCCTCAGTTACAACAGGAGGAGCAGAGACCCTGACAGGGTCTGAAAGCCCAGAGCTGCTTTGCAAACTCCAAGGTATGTGCTGCCCACCATGCAGGTGTTGGCCAGACAGTGTGGAGCAGGAGGTGGGGTTGGGGCTGCCCCTCAGGAACTTGCAGGTGAGAGAAATGACATGGGCCACTCCAAAATGTCCTCAAAGAAGCAGAAGAAAAATGCTGATTCTACGACACAAACCCTTGCATGTGTGTCTTTTTGATATTCTGTGTGAGCAGACAGGAAATGCCCAGAGTACCCTGTTACAGAGCAAGGCTGAGGAGGACTGCATGTGCATGGTCTCCAGCTGGGCTGACCCCACCTGCCCTGGAACAACGGACAGACTGGGGCGGTTCAGCTGCGAATGTCAGGAAGACGCTTCCTTGAAAATTAACCAAGTGAGCCTATTGCTTTAAAGTAAACTCACTGCATTTGTTGCCAATAATAAAACATGGGCTTTCAAGCAAACATTAGAGCTTTGGAAAATTTGTATCCGCCACTGTGCACTTCCCAATATGATACTTTAAGACTGTTCCCAGGAAGTTGATGGTGATATTAATGCATCAGCATTTAGAAGAGCCACATGCTGGCTCATGAACTAACTTTTTCCAAATGACCAAGGGCCAAAGGCCCCTTCAAAGTGCAAGGCAGACCAGCAGATTTTAATGTCAGAGGACAGACAGTTCATTGCTATGGTTTCAGGTTCCACACTCAGCCAACCTTTAAGAAGCTGCCATTATTATCGAGTTTTGTGCAGCATCAGAAAAGACTTTTCCAAGTTATCCAAAAAGGCTGAGAAGACACTGCTCCCATTTCCCACTAAGCCTCTTATGACCAGATTTTCTTCTGTTTTAACCAGAACATGTTGCAGTTTGAATGCAGAGAACAAGGTGCTGGGTCAAGTGAAAGAGATTTGCAAAAGTATAAAATATTGCCACAGATGTCACTGTTCATGTTAACATGCGATGGGTTTGTTATGGTTATTTTTAGAAGAATTCATATGTGTATTTTCAGAAATTCCTGGTTCTCATTACCAGTATGGTACATTCCCATCACTGAGGCACAGGCCCTGGGCCACTTTCACATGCAGGTGTCTCAGGACCAGAAGTTTTAGGCCTGTTGATATTGCAGCCATCTCCCTACCCCCTCCCCACCCCCTCCCCCCCAGCAATTTCTGGAAAGGATGGTGGGGCCTCCTTGGACCCAGACAAGCTGTCCCTGAGCCATGTCTTTCTAAGAGCCCCAGGGAGCCACTGGCCAGGCAGGGCCCTCGGCCTCTGTGCCTGCACCTCCAGGCCCCTCTGCGGCCTGCATCTTCATTTAGGAGAAGTGGATCGGCTCCCAGCTCTGTTGTTGGGGCTGTGGCTGGCCAGGGATTGACTCCAGGGTCTGAATGACTTGGGCACAACTGTGGCTGACTTCCAGGACCAGTGGGAAGAGAGGAGGCCGAGCGGACCCCCAGGGTCCCAGCCGTGGGGACGTGGTGCCCTATTCCGGGAGGGGCCTGTGCATGGGGCTGTCACCGGCCCTTTGGGGTCATGCTCAGTGTCCCAGAAGCAGAGGCGTAGGCTGGGGAGGAATCACCATGACCAGGGGAGGCCACATGTGGCTCCCACCCTCACATGAGAATCATGAGGCATTATAGGAGTTGCAGGCACCAGCTCTGAGCAGGCTTTGGGGGTTCTGGAGGAAAGGAGAGAGACTGCCAGAGAGACAACACCAAATCCCCTCCAATGGATAAGCTCTGGGTGTCATATTTAATTTGATTTGAAAGAAAAAAGCTAATCTGACATGTTTTAATTTCTAATTAATATGCAGGTTATAATCAGTTGCATAGTTTGCTTTTGTAGGGGTAAAGCTTGAGTTGTAGGCGAGTCCTTCACCTGCTATATGCCCAGCCACATGCCCCCTCTGTCCATCCCCACCCTGCTCAAGTCTCACTGAGCCTTCTCTCCACAAGCAGGTGGATCCGTCCACTAGCTCCAACCTAGTGCTGACTCCACTTGGTGTCTGCTTTTCCATCCTCATGATACTAACTTGACGTTTTAATGCACACAGGCTGCCTAAACACAGCATTGTGCCCTGACACCAGGTTAGCCGTTGGGACCAGGAAGAGGGTGACTCTGAGAGCCCAACAGAGGTGTTTCTGCACCCGCCTGGCTCCACAGCCACCATCTGTCCTGTGTGACCTGAATCCCAGACCAGTGGACTGTTCCTCGGTGGCACAGCTGCTCCCCCTGCCTTGTTCCACCTGCCGTGGTCACTGATCTTGAGAATTTGTCTTTTTTGCATCTTGCCCATAAAATCTGCTCTGGTGCCACCCAGCCTCCTCCGTCCGAGCTTCTGGGCTCAGCTCCTGCTGCATTCTCCCCACAGCTCCCCGCCAAGAATGCCCCTGTGCCTCTGACCCCAAGACTATGGCTCTCTGGGAGTCCCTGGCACTGGGCACCTGTGCTGGGCTGTTTGTCCCAGAACCATCCCTGACAGTCAACTAGAGTTGTGTGTGGGGCCAAAAGGAACCCACCACCTCTGGACCTGCGAAGCCCCCTACGGACAGGGAAAGGGGAGGCGGCACCAGGGGCCCACATGTCTGTACTGCTCTCCCCAAACTTCCTCTTGAATTCAATAAACATTGTGTCCAAAATGCAAGGACCAGTGAACCGGGACTGAAGGACCATAAGGCCCAGGAGAACAGGGTACTGAGCCTAAATACAGAGGAGAAAGTGGTATTCCAGGCCCTTCCTACGTCTCTTGGGAATTTGTTTGCTCTGGGGGCAAATGGGTGACTGTGCCTTCACACTGCCACTCTACCCACAAGGACGGGCAGGAGCCTGTCACTGTACTGAGCTCCCATGGATGGTTGCCCTGGAACGTAAGTGCAGGGTGGGAGTTCTCTGAGGAGAGAAACTCGGTCACCTGGCTGAGTGCAAAGTATCTCTCCCAGCCACGTCAGGACTGGATCAATACCTTTAAACAGTGTCACTGTCAGCACTTCAAGCCTCATTTCAGAAGAGAGTGATGAAATTAAAAACCCCAACACCACCCAGTGCTGGTGGGGCATCAACATCCTACTGACAGTGCAACTCCTGCTGCCATCGGGAGCATTTCTTATAAAACTTAATGTTGCGGCTCAGTGCCTGTGGCTCAACGGGCTAAGGCGCCAGCCATGTACACCTGAGCTGACAGGTTTGAATCCAGCCCGGGCCCGCCAAACAACAATGACGGCTGCAACCAAAAAATGGCCGGGCGTTGTGGCGGGCACCTGTAGTCCCAGCTACTTGGGAGGCGGAAGCAAAAGACTCGCTTGAGCCCAGGAATTGGAGGTTGCTGTGAGCTGTGATGCCACAGCACTCTATCCAGGGTGACAGCTTGAGGCTCTGTCTCAAAACAAAAACAAATAAAAACAAACAAACAAACAAAACTTAATGTTGCACCAGGCAGGCTTGCTGTTACACTCCTACACAAGAAACAACAGCTTCATCCAAACGGCACAAACCTAGAAACACTCAGTGGCCCATCACAGGAGAGCTCATAAGTAGCGTGTCCAACGGACACCACTCAGCAGTGGAAAGGACAAGCCACCAACCCACGAGCACGGGCCTCGGAGCACTGGTCCTGTGACGGGAGGACTTGTGCTTACGACTTTATCAACTTTATCCATGTGAAGTCAGGAGCAGGCAAACTGGCCTCTTGTGAGGCAAAGAAAGCCACAGTGCCTCAGGGCACCCAGGAGGAGGAGACTGGCCAGGCAGGGCTAGGCGGGGCCTTTCAGAGAGACTGGAATGTCCTGTACTTAGCAGGGGTTACACAGGTATGAGAAGCTTATTAAATGGGGTACCTAAGACATGTGCATTTTACTCTATGTAAATTGTGCCTAAAAACAGTCTCAGACACAAACTGAACCCTAGTTAATGATTCCCACGCACAAGTGTTGTAGGGAAGCACAGCTGTCAGCACCTGACTGGAGGACAGGGAAGGACAGAGGGAAACAGAAAAATGCGCCCGGATATGAATGACAGAACCCATTGTGAGTCTGGGAGTGTCGCTGAGGGAAGTTTCAACTTTCTGCATGTTTGAATTTTTATAATTACATTGCAAAATGTAAAACTTTGGGGCACAATATTCCACCGATCTGGCTGCAGAGTGGACATTTGGTGGCTGCCGGCTCAGTGTCCCTTTCTCCTAACCAATGTCCAAGGTGCGAGGCTGCCCACCTGCCCAGTCCCCGCCTGGACGTCTTGGGACTCAACCCAACCCCAGCCCCAGGGCACCACCAGCGTCTTGTTCTCTGACTCCACCAGTCACTTAGGGCTGAAGAGGTGGCCACACTCCGACCTGCCCGATGAGACTGCCCCTCTGGGTTCCAGCTTCTGGTACGGAGAGAAGGGGACCCTTGCTGTCATGGCCCCAGTGCAAAGGAATGACGCACAGAAATGTGGAAAACAAGACCATGTGGTTAGTGGTGCCACGCTGCCAGATCAAACCATCCCCGAAGTGTGTGCTTCACACCAGCAGCTACCAAAGCCACTCAATCCCCTTGTAATATTATTATATGAGTGAGTTTGAATTGGCAGCAACCCAACTGATACTGCTGGGTATGAGTTAAAGTTATATTTCAGTTTCAGGTCTCCTTGAAAATCTTGTGAGGATAAATGAAGCACCAAGCAGAGTAATCTGAGGGCATCTGCCATGTGTCTGCAAGGATTTTCTCACTTGTAGGATCTTGTGAGGTGCCCTGTTGCTGTCGAGATCACGACTTCAGGACCATACACCCCACAGAAAGCCCTGTTCTATGAGACTGGTTTCTTTTTAAAGCCTAACTCTCTGCGGTAAAGACAATAGTTTAATAATAACAATGAGCTAATGATTTGGAGAACAAACAACAGTCCCAGCTCTAAGGCAAGAGGCCGACAACAAGTAGTCTTGAAAATCTAACCCAAAACATAGGACTGAGAAGGGGCCTAGTGGGGACTTTCCTCCAGTGAGTGTCTGCCTGCCACACTGACATGCCTCACCCCAGAAAGCTATTTCTGGGAAAGCAGAAGCAATAAACTCACTGAAAATGTCCATGATTGATCCAAGCTTCCTCTTTCAAAGAAAATTCGGAAGTTTCTCCTTCCGTGTTCTTGTGGCAACCCTCACAGGTGGTAGACACGAGGCCAGGGAGCCTAGGGAGCAGGCCCTCTTGGCGCTGGCTGGTCAGCCTGGGCCCTTCCAAAGAAGAGTTTCCAGAGTCACATTTGTGGCTGGAAGGCTGTGACTAAACCATGCGCGTCCTCATTCCTTTGTACTGGAACTTGAAAAATTCAATCTTTTTTCTTGGATAAGCAACAAGGAAAGTAAACCAAAACAAACACATGAAAAATCCAGTTGGGAGAGAAGCTTTGGGCTACCACTGCATTTAAAGATTTACAAAAGATACAGATGAAGGAGTGGAGGGTCAGCCGGGGCAGGCTGAGGGCAAAGGCTGCCAGCCCGGGACAGCCTCAGTCTGTACGCGGCAGCTCATAGCAAGGAGCTCTTAAGTCAGGGACAGCCCATCTCACAAAGTTAACCTAGAGCCTGTAAATGGCATTGCTGCAAGCAGTAAAGTTGGTTTCCTTAAACCAATTTGTTCCCAGACATTCAGTGGTTAGTGGGCACCTCATGTTTTGTCCCTGATCCAAGCCCCAGGATGCACACCAAGAGCCCCCAGGCTCTCATCGGGTGCCAGGATCAAGCCAGCCAACTCCTGCAGGGGTTGCAGGCTGTGCTGCGGACAGCCCCATAAGTGCATGGGAACCTGCTCCAAATGTGGTGGCGCCTTGGTTCCCGGGACAGGGTCGATCTTGGGCCCACTCCATGTCTGGGGGACTCCTGCCAGGAAGGGCTGCTCCAGGGAGCCCTGGGCCCTGCGCCCTGTGCCAGGGTGCCTTCCCCCATGATAGCTCACACGAGCACTTCCTGCCACAGTGGCCCCGGCCCTCCCTGTGGGCCACAGCAGCTGTGATGAGCCCTCTCTCGGTCTCCAGTTGGGGTTCAGCCTGTCACACCCACACCCCTCATGCGTGTGCTGCAGGTCTGCACCCCATGGTTCAATTTTCTGCCTTCTATTGGCACAACTGATTGTTCTGAATTTATTTCATGCATTTTACTTCACATGGTCTATCTCTAATCTCTGGAATTAGCCAGATTTAAGTTGGGTTACAAACAGGCTGCTGCAAGCCTGCCTAGTCATCCCCCGTAATGAAGTCATTTGCGGTTCATGAAGCCTCTATATGCAGCAAGGTTTAGGGAGATTCTCTGAAGTTGGTCAGAAGTGATTCTTTTTATAAAATCTGTTTTGTTATTGACGGAAGGACAGCACAAAATCTGAAATGGGGTCAACAGGACCCCAGTCAAAGCCCTCACATCAGCTGGGCCAGAGGGTGAGAGGTGGCAGCTGGTGCCCATTAGCGCCCACACTGCTGTCCTCAGATAGGGCTGCCAGCTGAGAGCTAAGTGCAGCTGCGTCTTGTTTCGTGGCCATAGCAGTCAGAAAATCTCTGGAGTTTTCCACCCTCTTCCGGAATCTGTACTTGGGAGAACGACTCTGTTTAACGGCTCTCAGTACAGCCGGCGACTAATGTCCTGCCTGTGCCGGGTGGCAAGTCGGACGCATCACTGGCTCAATGTGCACCCAGCTGGCTGTGCAGCCACAGCTGCAGAACTCAGGACGCTCAATTTGTGAGGCAGTGAGTGCAGTGACCATCCATTCAAGACACTCATCTGTCACCCAAATAAGCAGGTGTCCGTCTCCCTGCCAGACGCCTAAGTCAGGCGTGAGCTTCTGCTTGAAATGAACCAGTCCAGGCTTAGGGAACAAGTAGGGTCAGCCTGCTCCCTAGGCCCCTCCCCCTTCTCTGCAGGCCAGGCCCCTCCCCCTTCCCAGGCTCTGGGCCTGGGCCCCGCAGCTGGAGCAGAGCTTATGTGTATCTGTGAGCCTCCCACGTCCTCATCTCTTGCGAATCTGCCTAGTTTACAAGAAAGCTCAGAAACATAAGCAGACAAGGGTAGACTTTAAAACACCTGAGAAAGTCTCTAACAGGAAAGCAAACTTAAAGCAGAAGCATCCTGAAGTGCACAGAAACCACAGGGAGCACGGTGGGACACGTCACCCAGAAAGTCCTGTGGCTGTGAGCCACAAGCAAAACGCTCCACACAGCAGAGAACACAAGACATACAAACAGCCCCTGAAACTGACCACAGGAAAGAAGAATCAACAGACACTGTAGAGAGAAAGGAGGTGACAGGGAGCAGAGCCAGGGGACAGAGATGTCCACGGTGGGGTGGGAAGGAGGAGGCTGGGTGCCAGGCCAGAGGCTAATCTGTGGGCAGCAGGAGCCCTGGAAGGGCATAGACAGGTGGAAGGGAGATGTCCCCAAGCACCATTCCAGGACAGTTCCGCAGGGTGAAGGGCGCACATCCAAAGGCAGGCAGCCTTTAGGGGACCAGCACAGGCAGCCACACCACACACCTCCCAGAGCTTGAGCCCCTCTCGGGAGAAGGGTCCTGCAGGGAGTGTGAGGCAGGGCCCCAGTGAGGCCACAACTCCAACCGGCTGCCCTCCAGGGTGCGTGTTCAGGGAGCCACCAGGTGATGTCCCCTCTGGTATAAGAAGGCGGCCAGAGTGGAGGACTCGGCACAGCCAGGGGAAGTCCCAAGCAGGGGACACTCCCAGCATTGCCGTGCACCCAGACACCTGTCAGGTCCAGGCCAAATGTGAGGAGGCATCTCTGGTCACTGACATTAGTAAGGCACCTCAATGCCAACAACTCAAGAGGCAGTGAGACATTTGGAGTTCAAATGGTACATATGTAGAAAATAATATAAATGTTTGGAGGGAGGGTAATTGGTGGGACCACAACTGCGGTGCATCTTACAAGGGTACACGAGAAATTTACTAGGTGTAGAATATAAATGTCTTAACACAATAACTAAGAAAATGTCATGAAAGCTATGTTAACCAGTTTGATGAAAATATTTCAAATTGTATATAAACCAGCACATTGTACCCCATGATTGCATTAATATACACAGCTATGATTTAATTAAAAAAAAAAAAAGAAAATAATATAAATGGGAAAACATAATTATTAATTCCTAGGAAAATGGAAAACTGCAAGTGATCATAGTTTGCTACAGACCAGATGTGAACAGTGCTTATATGTTCCTAATAATTATATCTGATCAATAATCGCTGTTTCCATCATCAGTGCGGAGGGCACACATGTGTGGTGGTGACAGGGAAAGTGGGAGAGGGCTACATTTTCTCCTTTTGACTTTTTTCTTAGTTTTCATAGAGGCAGGGTCTAGCTATGTTGTCCAGGCTGGTCTGGAAATCCTGGCCTCGCAATCCCCTGCCTTGGCCCCCAGAGTGCAGGAGGAGAAGGCATGAGGCAGCACCCAGCTTGCGCCCTCATCTCTGCACAGGGAAGTGATGGGTGAGGCCACCCTGGCGTCTGCAGAAGCAGCGAAGGTGGCTGGCTATGTGAAGACTGCAGGTGGGTGGGAAAGAGCCAGCTTGGAGCCTGGGGGATGAACACTCTGGACAAAGAGCTGCGGGCATGGGGTGGGCTCCTGTTCACAGCACACACCCACGTCGTAGCCCAAAGCTGACCTGGGCTCATTGCCATAGCACCTGCAGTGCCCGCTGTGTGGCCAGTCAGTGGGACCAGCTTCCATCCTCAAGCAGCGTCCCCTCAGGATTGGCGTCTCCAAGAGGGGAAGATGTCAGTCGGGCTGTGGAAAATTAATCACTTAGCGTCAAGTCTTCCTCAGCCCTAGAGGTCCTTTTTAGAGAAAATACCATGTTGATTTTGTCCCTACAAGTTTCTCAGCCTCTGAGGATCCTCCTCCCACTGCTGCAGAGGTTTGCTGGGAGGCACAGACAGGACACAGGTGTCAGAGGGAAGTCTGCTGCCTTCCAGGCCACCGTGAGCAGAACAGTCCTCACCTGAGGTCCTCGCCACACAGGAGATGCTCGCATGATGTGGAGCCGCTCACGAGAGGCCTCGCCCTCTGGCACCAGCACTGGAAACAGGTGGCCCGTGTGTAAACCCCAGCCTGGGCCACCGTATCCTGTCAGCAGCTTCTCAGGGACCACAGGGAGCTGTGCCTCAGTTTCTCCCTTGTAAAATGTGAGGGCAAATGCTTTCGCTAACAGAACAAGAAGTGCTGTGGAAAAAAAAAAAGAAATGCTGTGGAAATAGGAGGTAGTAAGATTTATAATCCTATCAAACGCACGCAAGAGGCTAAGGTTCTCCCTGACGAAGGCCCATAGCACCCCGGCTCCATCTGTGCATCACACACTTTATTCCAGGCAGTCTAGGAGCTCCAGCCAGATAAGACTTTGCTTTTATTTTCATGTGTGATTTTCAGGGAGATATGTATTCATTAAACTCACTGGGAGTAAGGACAGCTGGTCACAGAGTGTTACTATGTGTGTTTCTGTGAGCACATACACAAGTGTGCATGTGTGCCTGTGTGTGGCGTGTTCCACGTGCTAGAATGATAGCACACTGGTGCCTCTGCGTGCTGTTTATACCCATGGCTGCAGCCAGTCTGGCCAAGCCTCTTCTCAGGGTCTTCCCTTTAAGAATTCCCCCCACCAGTAAAGCTTCCCCTGTGACTTTTCACTCAAGAGAACATTGAGTTAAAGGCATTTTGAAAAAAAATAAAATAAAACTTCTACGTGTCCATGCCCTTAAAACCTGAACACAAAATTAAGAATAACGGCGTGCTTAGAGCCTCAGCCTGCCACAGGGTAGGAAGAGGTTTACTGCAAACCACATGGCCTGGTGCTCTACGGGTTCTGGCTGAGCTGTTCTCCAGCATTGACGGAGCTGGTGCTCACAGGGCCCAGGGCAGCATTGGATGTGGCCTGCCGGCCCCAGGCCTGGTCTGGGGCCAAAGGGCTGTGCCAGCTGTGGAGAGGGTGGGTGCTGGGCCATAGGGTGCGGCCAGGAGGCAGAGAGGGGAGCCGAGACTCTTATCTCCAAGTCGGGGCTTCTGCTCCCTCTCAGGAAATCCTTCGGTGGCCCACAGAAAGTTTAACCCTAAGTGCTGACTGATAAAAACTCAAGGTAAAACAAAGGAACCCACTGGCCTAGGTCTTGGAGGCCAAAAGCCATTGTGAGAAAGGCTAGGGACGCTTTTCCATTTACAACCAAAAGCTCTCTTACTCACATCTGTGTTGAAGCACGTTTATTTCTTATACAAAATAAGATGTGCTCATTATACAAATTTTGGAAAGTATAGAAAAACAAGGAAAGAAACTGGAAGTCCTTCCCAACATCACCTCCCAGAGGCAGCTACTGTAGACACCACCCTGCGTTTCCTCCTGGCTCTGCATGTGAGGCACGTTGTGGGTGAGAGGAAGGATGCATAGTGTTAAAAACCACTAAATCAGACTGCCGAGGCCAGAATCCAGCCCAGCCATGCAGATCTGAGTAAGCGAGCTGTCTCTCCGTACAGTCCCCCACACAGACCTGCCCCAGGGACTATTGTGATGTGCTCAGAGCAGATATTAACAGATGTCAGCTCTTATTATCCTGCCAGCATAATGGGTACACATGCGCACTATAGGGACAGCTGCGTGCCTTGCCTTTTCACTCACACTGTGCTGTTCCTTGGCGTTACACATTCTCTAAGAGTATGATTTTCAACGGCTGTGCCTTCTGATTCAGCTGCACTGCAATCCATGTACCTCTTGTACTCACTGGGTATGAAGGTTGCTTTTATTACACCCCAGTGAAAACCTCAGGCAAGAGTCTGTGCGATCGTTTTTTACCATACCCTTGGGATCAGTCCTTGACGTAGGAAGGCAGAGGATGCAGGCACTGGGAGGGTGTGAGGCGCCCAGCTGGGTGCCTGGCTGAGGGGACAGCACACTAGAATCCCATAACAGAGGCTCTGACCTCTTCCTCCAGGGCCACGGAGCCAGAGTAAGGTTTCTTGTGCTCGAACTTGCAGTTCTGTGACTGTTGTTGAGGTTGAACAAATAGTTGCAGGAATTTGCTAACAAAAGAAAACAAAAGTTCAACATATAGGGCTCTTTTAAATAAAATTTCTATTTCTTTTACCCATATTTATTAGTGACAGTTTTGTTCTTATTGATATATATTTTGATCTTATTGATATAGTAATACTAGTAGACATTTATTTAATGCATTTTATAAACTATTTTGCAGTTTGTTGAAGTTTTAAATTTTGTTTGTGCTATTTCTTACTACCTGCCTTTTTCTTTGTTTTGCTTTTTATTTCTTTTGTATAGAAAATTTTTCTCCATCCTAATGTCAGAAAAATATTTACTTTATTTTCTTCTAGTTGTTTTATAGTTCAACGTAAATTTTTTACTTTTTAATTCATCTGTCATCTATGTTGGTACATGCCTTAAATTATATAAAACTATTTAAGCCACCTGTCTCTAGTTTATTTTAAATTATTATTGTTAGTGATGGTGATGGTGGTGGTGGTGGTGATGTTGGTGATGGTGGTGATGGTCATGGTAGTGATAGTGGTGGTCATTGTGGTGGTGGTTATGGTCATGGTGGTAATGATGGTCATGGTGGTGATAGTGGTGGTCATTGTGGTGGTGGTTATGGTCACGGTGGTCATGATGGTAGTCATGGTGGTGATAGTGATGGTCATGATGGTGGTGGTGTTGGTGATGGTGGCAGCGGTGGTCATGGTTGTCATGGTGGTAATGTTGGTGATGATGGTGGTGTTGGTGGTGGCGATGGTAGTGGAGAACTATAACAGTTCTTCAATATCTCTTTAACACTGCACATGCTAGAAGACTCTAAGTGTCTTTCTGGGTTAAATAATCTCAGTTTCTTAGCACCATCATGACTAAGAGTTTTTTTTGTTGTTGTTGTTAGACAGAGCCTCAAGCTGTCACCCTGGATAGAGTGCTATGGCATCACAGCTCACAGCAACCTCCAATTCCTGGGCTCAAGCGAGTCTCTTGCCTCCACCTCACAAGTAGCTGGGACTACAGGCGCCCGCCACAACGCCCGGCCATTTTTTTGGTTGCAGCCGTCACTGTTGTTTGGCGGGCCTGGGCTGGATTCAAACCCGCCAGCTCAGATGTACGTGGCTGTCGCCTTAGCCCGTTGAGCCAAAGGCACCGAGCCATGACTAAGAGTTTTAATCTCATCCTTGCCATGAGGCAAGCGCCAGAACATCCCCTCTCTGGACCCCTGAGAAGTATGCAGTTTGGTTCCTGAGACAGTCATAGAACTGGACTCTACAGCTTCTCCAAACCCATTCTGTTAGTGAAGGACACACTTAGAAAACCTTCCGTACATTCAGCCTAAAGTGCCGACATAATACTAAGCCTCAGGGCAGCCCCCCCCTTGGCAGCCCACGCAGGGCAGTCTCCCCCTGCTTAGCAGGCAGCAGTGCTTTCCTTCCTGCACGTTGTCTTATCAGCCCTTCACAGTCACACCCTGATATGCCCTTATGGCCGGCGCCGGGTGACCATGTTTGTCAGGGCCTGAAAGAGACACCCCAGGTGGCCCTGGCAGGTTTTGCTCTCCTCTCAAACCTTAGCCACATCCAAATCCAAACTCAGAAGTATCAGTGAGGGAGGGCTGGGTGGGGGGAGGAGGAGCAAGAAAGTGGAGTGGAGAGAATCATGAGTATCTACAAAAGGTGAAATGGCCTTAATAATGTTTGTCCTTTCTTAAATGCTGCTTTTAAAACTCCCCTTTCTCCCCCTCAGTGTTGAGGATGAATTTCCTGCCCTATAGACACTGAATTACATACAGGTATCATTCTTTCATCCCTTTATTTATTCATTCATTCATTCATGCAGCCAATCTTTGAACAAATATGTTCCATGTGCCCTGTGGATGCAAATGAACCTCATAGCCACGATATGGGCCAGGGGTGAGGCACGTAGGGAAGCCAGGGCAGCCCTGACTGCGGTGAGGGACAAACCCATGTGTGCACCTGCAGCTGAGGGGTCACGACCTCTGGGCTGGAGGCAGAGCAGGACTCATAGCCCGTTCTGATGCCAGGAGGTGCTGCCCGGGGCGCTGGGCGCAGCTGCTGTACCTGCTACTCACAGACGTGAGGGAAACTGTGTGAGGACGCCTGTGGGCTGAGGACCAGGGTTTGGGAAGAGCCTACTCAATACCACTGCTGCCAGCAGCAGTGGAGACACCCAAGGCTCGTCCTGCTCCTCTTGAGAAACTGAGGTGCAGACATCTGGGCCCCAAGCTGAAGCCGTGGCTTCTAAGAGAAGAGTCCCTGTGGAGGCCCCTGGTGGCCACAGAGGACACACCCTCGGGAGGCCAGTGGAGGCACACACCACCACACCGCTGCAGGAGTGTGAAATACAGTGAGTTGTGGAGAAATGACCATGTGCCTCATCACTTAACGTTGTTAGGCTTCATTATTGATAAGGAAATGGCGAAGGGCAGGCGAGGAGGGCCCCCTGCCCCAAGGAGTCTCCCCATGGCCGGTCTGCAACAAAAAAATAGCCAAGTGTTGTGGTAGGCGTTTGTGGTCTTAGCTACTCAGGAGGCTGAGGCAAGAGAATCACCTAAGCCCAAGAGCTGGAGGTTGCTGTGAGCTGTGATGCCATTGCACTCTACCGAGGGTGACAAAGTAAGACTCTGTCTCTAAAAAAAAAAAGAAAGAATAGAAATAAAAACCTCACATTGTGTCCTTTGACTGTGATGGGAGCACTCTGGGAGGCCCCCAGCCTGCAGGTGCTAACCCGGAATTCCTGGGTGAGGGGCTTTGCGGGCGTCCTGCCTACAGTGGTGAGCCCACAGACAGACACAGCATGAGGTACTTCCTGTGGCCATTTCCACACGTATACTCCACCATCACCTCCAGGACTTCCTTGTCCTCCCGAACTGAAGCTCAATCTGCATGAGTTGCTGGCTGCTTTCCGTGAATCCGGTGACTCTGGGCCCTCACGAGCATGGACTCAGTGCTTGTTCTCTGGTGCTGGAGTTCACTGAGCATGGTGTCCTCGAGTGACAGAGGCTGACTGCCCGTCAGTTCAGTACCTACACGTTCCGTTTGTCTGTCATCTGGCCTGGACACTCAGGCTGTGTCTGCCTTTTGATGTTTGTGATAATGTCTTGTGAACATGGGACTGCAGGTCTTGATTTTCAGTTCCTTTGGGTCTATACTCAACCTTCACTGAATTTTAATACTAGATTTTTTCTTCAAGCCACTTTTTACGTAAGTTTATAAAATTTAACTCATGTATTTAATTGAGACACACTTGCGATTACAGCTGATACTGGAACAACTTGGTTTGAACTGCTCTGGTCAATTTATACTCAGGGGTTGTTCAACCAAACATGGATTGAAAAATGCTACACTCTGGGACGGGGCATGGTGGCTCATGCCTGGGATCCCAGCACTCTGGATGGCTAAGGCGGGAGGATCTCTTGAGCTCAGGAGTTGGAGACCAGCCTGAGCAACGTGCTCAAACTCCATTTCTACAAAAATTTTTTTTTAATTATCCAGACATAATGGTGGGCACCTGTAATCCCAGGTACCTGGGAGGTTGAGGCAGGAGAATCACTTGAGCCTAAGAGTTTGAGGTTGCTGTGAGCTATGATGCCACAGCACTCAAGCCAGGCCAAAAGACTGAGACTCTGTCTCAAAAAAAAGGGGGGAGGAGGAGAAAATACAATAGTCTCAGGATACAAAACACTTGAATACAGAGGCTGAATTTTCTTGTGGCTATGTTCATGGGTTTGAGTGTTCCTGGGGGCCTGGAACCCATCTCCTGAGTCCCTGAGGGATGAATGTGCCACTTTGACATTTACCACCAGTAGCATCTGTAAATAAAATAGGTTTTCTGCTAGTAAGTATGCATGATTGTTAGAAAGGGAGTTTGGAGATCAAGAGGGAGGAATGAAACGATAAAGAAAGACAAGGAACTGCTCTAGTGCACAGCAGCCTTTGCGCTTGCCTAGCCTAGCTTCTGGTGGCCTCCTGGGTGGGGCCCTGTGACTCTCCCCCAGGACCCTTGGGTACCTTGTCCTTATTCCTAGCAATCAGCTCCTTCTCAACTCCTAAGGGCCACCTAACCTTGAGATCCAGGGTTTTCATCAGTGATGACAGAGTGCCACCTCCAAGTTCCTCTCCAGATTTAAACTTTTAAGAATTTATAAGGGCATAACTCAGGAGCCTGTCGGTCCCACTGGCTGCCAACCCGTAAGGGTTTCCTGAGTCTGACATGTTTCCCAGTCCCCAGCCAGAATCCAGCAAGGCTACCCTCACACCTGCAGTTGCCCTGACCTTGCCCTCCGCCAGGCTGTACCTGAGGCCCCTCAAGCATTCTTGTAATCACATGATGGAGGGTGAAAGGGGCGTGCAGTGATGGCACCAAGCCTGCCCTGCCACAGGCCGTGGCTCCGCCGCACCCCAGGGGCTGAGGTACCAGCCTGATTCCTTTCACTGTTTACTGAACTAGGTCTTACAAGCTTTGTTTGGAGGATGCTGTAAATATGGAAAGACACATTTCATCTTGCACACATCTTTTTGAAGGTCCAGCTTTGCCCCAGTGTGGTAACAGTGAAGAATGCAAACCAGACAGCCTCCTGCTGGCACAGGTCTGAGGCAGCCACTGGGACGCGTGAGGCAGAGCTTCCCCTTCAGTGTCTGAGGGGTTAGGGCTCCAGGATGCCCACAGATGCTCCATCCCTCATAGGAAACAGTGCAGCATTTGCATATAAATCATTTTAGATTACTTATAAACTACCCAATACAATGTAAGTGCTATGTGAATTTTTATTGTATTTTATTTTTATGGCTTTTTTCCTACTTATTTTCCACCCAAGATTGGTTGAATCTTTGTGTGCAAAAACCAGGGAAACCAAGACAGACTATAGTTCTAAGATTTGGAAATAATTAGAGACAACAACAGTGGCCTATCAGCTTCCTCATAGAACTTTGGTTTTTATGATGCTTGACAGGGATTCAGTTAGCCTGGTGATTCTTTCAGACCAGGTACTGGGCTTATCTAATTTATTCATTCATTTCTTTCCTCAACAAAAATTTCTTAAATGCTTTTTATGTTCCCCCAAGCATTTTAAGCAGATGCTTAATAATAGGAACTAACACTCCCTTTATGCAATAGCATTATGCAATGCCACAATCTGTCCTCATAAAGGCAATTAGCACATGGACTGCCCCCCCAAAAAAATATTGCAACATGTTATGCTATGGAGAATTCTATGATGTCTTGGGTTTCTTCGTTGTACTTTTCTCCCAAGATACACCTAGACAGCGGCAAGTGCCTCACCCTCCTGTGGTGAAAATAATGTGAAGAATAATACACGAAAGAAAATCTGGGGTTACCAAAATTCAAACACCATCTCTCCAGTAACCAGCCAAGTTTCTTCATGGCTGTGAATGCGGGTTTCCTCACCTAGCAAATGGGTGCTGTAAGATCTCACCAGGTGGGATTGTCACTAAATCAGATCACAACCTGAACAGGAGAAGCTGTGCAACTGCAGTGCTGATGCTCCGCAGGGCCCCCCACCCTGGAAGCCAGACACTGAGGACCTCTGTAGCCGGGTCCCCTGCAGCTACTGGGGAGCAGGTGCAAGGCTCACAAGAGGAGGAGGCTGAGGGATTCTTCCAGCGCTGCCCTCAAACCCCAGCCAGAAGAACACCCAGCAACAGCCACACCTCACTTGTGCTATTTCTTAATTTTAAACACAATTTCTTTTTAAAAATGTAGCCCCATCCTAAATAAAAGGAGTAACATCCTGGACTTAATGTGCTTACCATATCATATCATATCATCTATGTAACAAATAGCAAACTGAAAAACGTACTCATCATGAGACCCAAAGTGGTCTCTGGTACTGACAAGGTTGGAAACAGGCTGTTTGGGGAAAGTGCCTCGAGAACAACCTGCCTCTGAAGGAGGGAGCGGCAGACTCCTGAACTTCCAGCGCTGCGGGTCCCCCGCGCCTCGGGGTTCACCCGCAGAAGCTGTGGGGGCATTTCGCCATCTGGTGGCTGCCCGCCCTACTGCACTGGGGAGCCCGAGCGATTTCCCGCGTCTGGTTTCCTTCTGTTGATAGGAACCTTCTGGAACTATATGGTGGTGACGGTCACACAACATTGCTGACTATATGAAAAAGCCACCACATTGGGCATTGGTCATTTTAAAGGAGGGAATTATATCATATCCCTCAATTGTTAAATAGAACCATTGTGAAGGATTTCAACATGAACAGAAAGAAAAAAAGTCCATGTCTTTGAGCAGTGAAATTGCATCACCTGTAGCATTGTGAGATGCCTTTGCTTTGTCCTGGGAGCCTGAAGTTTGAAACATCCACAAGTCTTAACATTAAAGACCTATTGTTTCATTTGTGCATTTTTGTAAACCCCTACTTTACTTCCTATTGAACACAATTCTGTTTCTTTTTAAGGCTACTTCTCTCTCTAAAAGTGCTTTCAAGCTTCACTTACAGGATCTGAAGTGTGCACACACCTTGCTCTTGCTCTGCAGTGGAGTTTGTGGGTGTGGTTAAAGTATGATATTGGCCGAGCCCATAGCTCAGTGGGTAGGGCATCGGCATATACACACAGGCTGGTGAGTTCGAACCCTGCCCAGGCCAGCTAAAACAACAATGACAACTGCAATAACAAAAAAAGTAGCCAGGCGTTGTGGTGGGCACTTGTAGTCCCAGCTACTTGGGAGGATGAGGCCAAAGAATCGCTTACACCTAAGAGTTTGAGGTTGCTGTGAGCTGTGACGCCATGGCACCCTACCCAGGGCAACAGTTTGAGACTCTGTCTCAAAAAAATTTTTTTTAAATAAATACATAAATTATGATGTTTATTCTGAAGGGAGTCTAAGAAACATCTGCTCCTTGATGGAAACCATGTGTTATTACAAGACACTACATGAAGTGTCCTAATGCAGGATACTCCTTACAATTATACTCACTAAACAGAATACCCTTGCCGAATTCCCACCAACGTTCTCGCACACCAACTTGAGCATCTTCCCCTGTACCTCATATGGGATTGATCAGTGCAATTATTTTGTAAAGGTCTTTGTCAGTGGATTCAAAATAACCAGAAACAATAATTATTATTATTTAGGACTCAAGTGCTAATTCCCCAGCTGAGATGCAGGCTCAGCCTTACACAGCCACAGGTGTGGCCTGAGTGGGATGTGAAGTTGTTCCTGCCTAGTGTGTCTCTGGGGAGGGAAACCTCAGTGCAGGCTCCTCACTGCTCTGCAAAAGCATAGTCTCCACAAAGGCTGGGTGCAAGGGCAGCTGCCCGGCCCTCAAGAATCCATGTGCATCCCCCACCTCCCCCCACTGCCAGCCCTGGACTGTCCCAGTTGATGGGTCGTGGTGCACATTTTCATAACCCCAAGCAGCTTCCCTGTCTGTAAGCTTCAGAAACAAAGTGCCATCAGGGACTGTCCCCAGCTGTCCAGCCTCAGGCCCCGTGGCAGCAGGACAGCAGTAAAGCATGGGCAACATGTCAGGACACCTCTGAAGCACCTTCACTCCTGAGACAGGAGACATCAATGCCAACTATAATGAAAGGATTATAAGGGAATATCGCAAACTATTTTATGCCAAGGAAGATAAAATGAAAAATTCCTAGAAAGACATAAATCATCAAAACTGACTCAAGAAGAAATACAAAATTTGAAGAGACCTATAACAAGTTAAGAACTTGAAATGGTGATTAAAAATCTTCCCACAAAGTAAAGCCCAGTTCCAGCTAGCTTTACTGATAAATTCTATCAAATATGTAAAGAAAAAAAATAATACCAATCCTCTACAACTACGTCAAACAAAAGAAGAGGAGATAACATTTCCCAATTCATTCTGAGGCCAGTAACCACCCTGATACCAAAGCCAGACAAAACATCACAACAAAACTTAAGATAAAACCAGTATCTTTCCTGAATATAGACACAAATACCTTTGAGCAAAAGATTAGCAAATTAAATCCTATAGCATATAAAAGGGATTATAAACCCTGACCACCCAGAATTTATCCCAGAATAGCAAGGTTAGTCTAACATCTAAAAATCAATTAATCAACAAATGTGAAAAGTTGTTGACAAAATCCAACACCTATTCATGGTAAAAAACTATCAACAAACTAGGAATAGGCTGGGCATGTCTGCAATCCCAGTACTCTGGAAGGCCAAGGTGAGACGGTCTCTCAGGAGATTGAGATCAGCCTGAGCAAGAGCAAGACCTTGCCTATACAAAAACTAGAACAATTAGCCAGGTATTGTGGCAGGTGCCTTTAGTCCAAGCTACTTGGGAGGCTGAGGCAGGAGGATCCTGTGCCCAGGAATTTGAAGTACAGTAAGCTATGATGATGCTACCACTGCACTCCGTCCTGGGAAAGAGATTGAGACCCTATCTCAAGAAAAACCCCAAGAACAGGGCAACGCCTGTAGCTCAGTCAGTTAGGCGCTGGCCCCATATACAGAGTGGCAGGTTCAAAACCAGCCCCAGGCCGAACTGCAACAACAACAAAATAGAAAAACCCCAAGAACAACTACAACAAAAACCAATGAATAGAAAGAAAGGAATGTTCTCAATCTGTTAGTGAACATGTATAAAAATCCTAAAGCTGGCATCATAGTTAATCCCAAAAGACTGAATGCTTCCCTCCCAAGACTTTAAACAAGACAGGATGTCTGTTCTCACTACCGCTATTCAACATTATGCTGAAGGTTCTAATCAGGGAAATAATGGAAGGAAGGGAGAGAGGGAAGGAGGGAGAGAGGGAGGGACGGAGGAAGGAAGGGAGGGGGAAGGGAGGGGGGAAGGGAGGGAGGGAAGAAGGGAGGACCATAAATCTTGAAAAGAAATAAAACTATTCATTGAAGATGACCTGATCCTCTATATAAAAAAAAACAAACTAAGAAATTTACATTCCCCCAAAACCCTACTAGAACTAAAAAACTTATCAAGGTTTCAGTATACAAGATCCATTATGAAAAAAATCAATCATTTTTTAATCTACTATCAACAAACAATCTGAAAATCGAGTTAAAACAATTCCATTTACAATGGCATCAAACAGAACAAAATACTTAGTATTAAATGTTACAAAAGACGTGTGATGTTTGTTCACTGAACATGAGAAAACATCCCTGAGTTTTCACCACTGAAAACCACAAATACAAAAGACCTAAATAGATGGAAAGACATTCTTTGCTCACAGATTGAAAGGTTCAATGTTGTTTATATGTCAAGTCTCCACAAGCTGCTATAGAGTCAATGCACTCACTATTAAAATATCAGCATGTTTTTGTGGAAATTGACAAACTGAACTTTTATTTAGACAGCACTGAAGGGAATCCAGGATATCCAAAACAATTTGGAAAAAGAAGAACGAAGTTTGAGACTTGAACTGCTAAATTTCAAACTTTCTATAAAGCTACGTTACTCAAGATCATCTGGTGTCGGCATAAGGACAGACGTAAAGACCAATGAAACAGAACCTGAAATTCCAGGATGCTTGTGGTCTGTGCCGTCAACTTTGTGAAGAGCCACTGGAGAGAGATTTCTTTCTGCTAAGGGCTCTCTCAATCCTGCAGTCTGTACTCACGTCTGCCTCGTGCTGCTGCCATGGTTCCAATCCACTCTCTGCTCTGAATTACACTAAGATGTACATCCTGGGACCTGCTTTTTATAAACTCTCTCCGGTGGCTCTAATGGAAACTTAGCAGTGATTAGATGAGAAGCACATTAGAAGCTAATTTGTATACAAATAGCTAGTAAAATCTGTACAGAAGATCATCTCCTCTAACACATTTAAAATTGTTCATTATGGCTCAGCGCCTGTGGCTCAGTGGGCTAAGGCGCCAGCCATGTAAACCTGAGCTAGCGGGTTCGAATCCAGCCTGGGCCCGCCAACCAAAAATGACGGCTGCAACCCAAACAAAAATAGCCAGGCGTTGTGGCGGGCGCCTGTAGTCCCAGCTACTTGGGAGGCAGAGGCAGGAGACTCACTTGAGCCCAGGAAATGGAGGTTGCTGTGAGCTGTAATGCCACGACACTCTACCCAGGGCAATAGCTTGAGGCTCTGTCTCAAAAAATAAAAATAAAAATAAAATTGTTCATTATGAACACTTTCAAATATATTCAAAAATGCCAACATTCTTATTGCCCCTGTCCAACAGTTATCAGTTCAGAACTGTCCTGTTTCATGCATACTTGCTACCCCAGACCCTGAGTGTCCTGAAATAAGTCTCAGGTGTCACATTACTTCACCTGTAAATATTTCAGTATATGTCTCTAAATGATAAGGATTCTTCCTAAACCAATAACCAAATAGATCATCAGTAATATCCTATTGGATGTTTAAAATAAACAGAAGAGCCCCTCCCATGAGCTGCATGGTCCATCTGCACTCAGCCTGTTGAGCCTGGGGTCTCCTTCAATAGCCCTTTTTAGACCCATCTGAAGATGTTCCTATGCCCATTTTTCCAAAATACATACTTTTTCCAGATGCAAAGAATTCATTATAATAGGCAACAGTTACATAGCCTGTTGC
This sequence comes from Arctocebus calabarensis, assembly GCA_963573935.1. Classification (NCBI taxonomy): domain Eukaryota; kingdom Metazoa; phylum Chordata; class Mammalia; order Primates; family Lorisidae; genus Arctocebus; species Arctocebus calabarensis. The sequence goes on from CAUYON010175244.1 coordinate 27,475, forward strand.
TGTTACTGTGCCAGAATAAATATGTTACAAAAAATGAACATTCGAGCATTTGCTAATATCTCACTCCCTTACAAGGTGCTGCATATACCTTTGGTGACAACTAGTCACAGAAAACCTGAAAGGTGCCTGGAAACTCCCAGGTTAGCTGAAACACTCACCATCTGCTTCTACCCAGATAAGGGGAATTATTAAATGAAAACTTAGCTTGGAAATATGAACCAAATTCGCTCTAAAATATATTTTATTTTCTTAACGAGTGACTTACAATAATAATAAAAAATTAAACCCAAGCCATGTGGGAAGGCTCGAATAGCAAACATCCCAAAGCCACGTCTACCTGCCATAAATAATATTCCTGGGGGAAATGCTAAGACAAAATCGAATCCTTCTGACTCAGTGCTGGGGTCCTGGAAGCACTAGGACTGCAGGCACTCGGCTCCTGGGGGTTTGGAAGCAGGTGTCGCCTTTGCTCAAAGCACCCTACGCCTCTCGCCAAATCACAGATGCTGTCTTCATCCCTCAGGACTCTGCCTTCTCCTGGGGCACATTCTAGCCGTTAGAGCTTTCCCAGTTGTCTTTTTCAGTCCAAAATTCACAGTGTGTACTGCCGCCTCCTTCAAAACACGAAAACAAAACAGAAGGCGGTGTGTTCCTTTTCACCAACACACAGTACATTTATTTTCATTATTCCTCTCGTCTCCAAGTGGTTTTACTAAGAGCAAAGCGCTACACAGCCAAGCCCGTGGGAGTGGTAAAGAGTCAGCAAAGAAATGATGAAGTAGAAAGGCCCAGTCCTGGCACGCAGGGCATAGATTGGATGGGTCCGTGCTGACACTGCACGGGCCATGGCTCTGAAGTTGGTCATCTTGCACGCACGTGTGCTCGCTGCTTACTGACATTTTGTCTCCCGCAAGTGACTTAAAACTCTTGTGTCAGAAGCATCTCCTTCTCCCAGACACACCCGCAGTGCTCGGAAAGCAGGACATCTCTGCCGTGCCCTGGCCTTCCACACCCCCCACTCATCAAAGTTGTGTGAAAGATGCTGTGAGCCTGGGACCACGCTGCAGCTGGAAAGCCCCCCCAAAAGAAGAGTAGGTAGAGAAGGAGGAGGAGTCGTTTTCCTCTTTGAGCTATATGATCCAAGGAATTTCCACTTCCAGCCAGGTGCCCAGCTCCCTGGAGGGCCAGGTGCGGCAAGGCCATCAGGGAGGTCACATCCCTGACAGCACTGGGCTTGAGGGACGTCTTCAAGGCTCCCAAACCCAGAAAATCCTTACGACCGGAATCCAGGATAGGGTACCCCAGTAATAAGACATAAAATGTGAGGTTGACCAGAGAGGCTCTCCAGGGTGGGAGCTGCAGCAAGTTTGCTGAGGTGGACAGGGCAGAGGTCGGCTCCAGGGTCCTAGCCTGTGAGGACCCCAAAGTGCCCCCTTGAGTCCTCTGGCAGGTTAACAACATCAAAATACAAGCTCACAGCCGTAAGTGCCATACTTGCCTGAAAACCCAGCCCTGAGCAGGACAGCCCAGAATCAGCATGACCACACCTGCCCTCTTTGGGTTACTATCTACTTGGAATGTCTTATTCCACACTTTCACCTGTAGTCTATTTGTGACTTTGGATCTAAAGTGATTCTTTTACAGATGTGCAGGTCAATGTGTGTTTTTATCCCTTCTGCCCACCACTGTCGTTTAAGTAGAGAGTTTAACCCGTTTGCATTTGAAGTGATTCCTGGTAAGAAGGGACCTCTGTCATTTTGCTGTTTGTTTTCTGTTGCCCTTATGGGCTCATCCTTCACTTCCTACATGAATTGCCTTCTTTTGTGTTTAGTTAAATGTTTGTAGTAAAATATTTGTATCCCTTTCTCATTTTCTGTATATCTACTAGAACTTGATTTGATGTAAATTATAAACATTGACCATTGCAGTTAAGCAGTAAAGTATTCAAAATTCTAGCAAGGCCAAATGCTGTGGCTCACACCTGTCATCCCAGTACTGTGGGAGGCCAAGAGAGGAGGATCCCTTGAGGCTAGGAGCTCAAGGCCAGCCTGGGCAACATAGAAAGACCTCTTCTCCACACAAAACAGAAAAACCACCTAGACATCGTGGTGCCCACCTGTAGTCTCAGCTGCTTCAGAGGCTAAGACTACAGTGAACTGTGATCATATCACTGCACTCCTACCTAGGCAATAGAGCCAGACCCTATTTATAAATAAAAAAAATTCAATCAGAAGTAGATACTGGGATTTACATGCAAAAATTATTCTGTCAATATATATTTCAGATACAAAACTGGAAGTACAAGATTATTATCCTTTGAAAAAACACATGTATGTGGTTATAGAATGGGAAATAATACATACAAATGAAAGCAACAGTGTTGTGTCACGAGGGCATGAGACTTTTTTCATGTTTCAATCTTTCCTTTGATGCCCTTATCTCATCACGTAATATAGTTTTGTTTTGTGTGAGACACTGACTCCCTCTGTCACCCAGGATAGAGTGCCGTAGTGTCAACCTGACTCACAGCGACTCCTGGGCTCAAGTGATCCTCCTGCCTCAGCCTCCCAAGTAGCTGGAACTATAGGTGCCAGGTACCAAGCCCAGATAATTTTTCTATTTTTAGTAGACAGGGTCTCACTCTTGCTCAGACTGGTCTCAAACTCCTGAGATCAAGGTACCCTCCCACCTCAGCAGGCCAGAGTGCTGGGATTACGAGCATGAGCCATGTGCCTGGCCCAGTAAAGTTATTTAAAAAATATTCTTATCACAGATATTTTCAAGCATAAATAGTATAATAAATCCTTACTGTCATCAACATACAGCCAATAATGAGTTTATATTTAATACTACATCAAAGTATTTAAAATATTCCTTTCTAATATAATACTGGAAAGACTGGTCAGCTATGGCGATGGGCCCCTGTATTTCCAGACACTCAGGAGGCAGGAGGATCCCTTGAGCCCAGGAATATTAAGTAGCGGTGAGTTAAGATGACACCACTGCATTTTAGCTTGGGGGGCGCAGAGTAAGAAAGTGTCTCAAACACAAAAGCAATAGCAAAAAGAAAGGAAGAAAGGAGGG
>CAUYON010175246.1:0-12651 GCA_963573935.1 Arctocebus calabarensis
TAGCAGGGTACTGGCGAAACTTATTAAAGGTAGAGTATTAATGTCTTTATATAGTGATCAAGGAAATGCCATGAAGGATATCTGTAACAGTACGATCAAAATATTTCTGAATGTATATGAATCGTGCCCTGTGATTGCACCATGTACATAATTATGATTCAATAAAATCATTAAAGAAAAAAAAAAAAGAACCCTTCGATTGTTCTCTGGAATGCACTTTCATTTCACACCAAACTCTGCATCTCCCATTTGCAAACTGTTCATTTTCGGAATAAGGTCAGATAACATTTGAACTGAGACCTACATACAGGTATCAGTGCAGAGAAGATGGTAAATGCAATTTATGAAGATGTCAATGAAATGTATGCTTGGAGGCTCCAGGAACAGCAAGGGGTCCTACCGAAGTGGAATTTGAAAAGGGGAGATGAATGTACCCAGTTTTACAATAAACTCACTGTTTAAAGGCTCCAAGTAACTATAAAAACAATTTTTTTTTCACTACCTCATGTAAAGAAATACCTGCTCTGACTCTTTTTCATGACTTCTCTCTTAAAAATTATGGACAATTGTTTCCTTTTTCCACCTTACATGGCTATTATTTAACATACTCAGAGTATCTTCCTTTAGTACCAAAAACCATGCCCTCATAACAATATTTACTTTGTGTCTTTGAGTCTGAATTGTCTTAGGGTAAATTATCCAAATAAAATTCCCTTGAGTTGAATATGTTAAAAACACATGAAATAAGAACAACCGCTGGTAAGCAAAATGATTTTAAAATACCAGCATGGAATTACACAAATTAACAAAAAACACAGCTGTTAATCTAGCCAAAAGCAGGTTTCCTTCTTTTTCCTAAAGGTTGTCTTTCAGACACAGTTCATCAGGATTGAAGAAAAGACAGAGTATATTTTTCAGTGGGGATGCCATGTTCTTGGCAAGAAATTCAGCTTTCTGCTTTCCTTAGACCCCCCAAAATGAAAGTAATATAGGAAGTGCATTCATTTCTAAACACTGATTATATTTACAAACACATATTGGTGACTGTTTTCAGCTATAATCTTGTCCACTGAAATTGAAAAACGACCCAATATTCAGTTAGTTATTTATGATAACTTTTCAAAGACGTCCAGGAGGCTGTACCAGACAGTAGCTGGTTATTGCCAAGATTGCTTTCCTGTAAAGATCTGCAGGGTGTTTCATCAAAACATGGAGTCTGATGTGAGTTCATGGCGAGTGGACTGTGTTTGAAGAGTGTGCAAACCTGTATTGCCCCATCAGAAAGAAGGATAATGTCCAAACTGTCATTGTGTCTACTAGCTCAGTCTCCCTGGCCTAATGGGTTAAAGCTGGGATTTTGTAGGAACAATAACAAAATTCATTTAAATAGAGCCTACTCTATGGAATCAAACTCACACAAATTACTAAATAGTAATCTGAAGAAGAAACAGTCAGAAGTAACAGTGCATGTAGGTACAGATGAGTAAACCGGCAGAGCATTGCTGTGTGTGACTGGTGGGTGACTGGTGTGCTAGGGTTTCTGTGTGAGCCTCACCAGTACAGCTGAGAGCCACATCTCTGTCCTGTGGTTGTGTGGAGTCCCTTCCTCCTTTTCTCCTCATTGTGTTTTATGTGCTTCTGTATCTTGTGCAGCATGAGAACTGCTAAAGTTTTGATGATGTCCTTGGGATTTCGCACTAAAACACCCTCTGAAAAATATTCTGTTGATACTTCCTACATGTGTAGCGACAGAAGTTTCCCTAGTGTCCAGAGAAAAAGGATATCTTCTGGACTAAAATGCTGTAGTATAGAATACTCCCCTCCATCTTCCAAGACACATGTGTTTTGTAATTCTTACTGGCCACCTGGCTGTGCGCTTAGAATTAAAAGCAAGTCCCTTTGGTCAGATTGAAACTTTAATAGAGTTTTGTATTTAGCTGTCTCTTTCTACTGAGCGAGAGCTACAAAAAAAGCATGAATGAACTGTCTAGAGACATATCTGCACAAAGATGAATGAAGCAAAGATTTGGTGATGATTCAGGGTTGGGACTCCTCCTGAGTCAAGTGGAGGGTTGCATTAGTTCAAGCCTCATATATTACCTTCATTACCCTTCATTCACTGATTGAACTACAATGTGAGTGCTTACAACACAGTGGGCCCCAATTTTAAAGACGGCAAAGATGCTTTCTGGCTTTGTGGAGCTTGTAATCTGTCCAGTGTTTCGTGTGTTGTTTAATTTTTTATCTTTTATTAAATCATAGCTGTGTACATTGGTGCAATCATGGGGTACAGTGTGCGGGCTTCATATACAATCATGTGTTGTTTAGAATAAGTGTTGACAAAAAACAAAACTTCAGGCCAGGCACAGTGGCTCAGGCCTGTAATCCTAGCACTCTGGGAGGTTGAGGTGGGTGGATCACCTGAGCAGGAGTTTGACGTCAGCCTAAGCAAGAGGGAGACCCCGACTCTACTAAAAATAGAAAAACTAGCTGAGCATTGTGGTGGGAGCCTACAGTCCCCACAAGGGGATCACTTGAGTCCAAGAGTTTAAGGTTGCTGTGAGCGATGATGCCACAGCACTCTGCCTCTCTACCTAGGGTAACAGAGTAAGAGTTTGCCTAAAAAAACAGAAACAAAAACAAAAAACAAAGAACAAAAAAACTTTGAAATCCAGCAACAAAAATTAGTAAGCAGGTAATAAATGGCCTGGGGGGTTCTTCATCATACTTTAGTGTTATTGATAAATGGATTTGTATAAGATTCACTTCAGGATCTGGGTGTTTGTCCAAAGAAACAAGAAATTCCTGTTATACATCTATAATATACCAAACAACATTTTATTTGTATTTGCCTGGTGAAATGACGTCCTTTTAAAAAACATTTCTAAACAAGTCTTAGGAAGTATCTTTCAGTTTCCAGTTCACAATGTCAGCATGTCAGAGGTTTAAACTTGCACACAATCTTCCTAAAGGGGCTCACTAGGGCATGTATCCAAGCAGAATTTTGCTGTCTTTAATCTTGAGCCTTATGGTCAGAGTTTACCATATCTATTTAATGTGAGAGAATGTGAATTGGCATCACTTTATCCCATATGTTATGTATTTTTGAGACCTGCTTTATCCAGAACTCACAGTCCAATTATTACTCTAGCCAGGGGCTTTTTTCTAGGTTCTTGTTTTCTCTTCATGTACAGCAGTAAACCACAAGTGAAGTTTCTAATGTTAGACAAGGTGTATCCATTAGTTCCGCTAAAAAGCTCTAACCACCGGAGTTCATTGATTTTTAGTTTCATATATCTTTAATGAGGAGATTAAATACTTGTTTAGGAAGCGGAGCCTAGCTTAAATGGTGTTTGTTCCTACTGCATGTACAGTTGACGACTTCCATAATCTCTCCCATAGGTCTTCCCATGGAACAAGCCTTTTTACCCTAAAACATAAACCTACATGAACTTCTATGATTGTATCAATGAGCATATTATGATTATTTTTATAAGGCACTCAAAATTAGTAACCACAAGAGATGTAAAAATAATTCTAATTGTCTGGTATTTGGGCACGACTTCTAAGATGTCTATTATTAACTCTCCATAAATGCCTAGCAAAACAACAAGCCCAGTTTTTAAGTGAAGATTAAAATATAATTTGATCACAAATTGAATATTGACTATGAGGTAAGAGAAAGTCTTATCTCAAGGCCAATAGCAGATCCCACCTAAGATCTGGGTTATCAAGAACAATCAAAGACTAGCCAGTACCTAGAATTTTTCTTAAGTGTATGAGAGCATTATAAAATAATTTGAGGGAGAGACTATGTCAATTCACTGCTGGCCAACTAAACAACAGTGAGATCAGAATAAAGTATCAAGCAACATCGCCGTCTGATCATGAGTGGTACCGCTAAGTAAGGGACGCTGCAAGTCCCTTAAAATAGGATCAAGCAGAGTGATATCAGCATTTTCTGCTTGCAGAGGCTTTTGTGTGTGGTGAGTAAACCATACTTTTAAGAGAGCTGCTGCAGGTCCCTAGATAATGTAACCAGACGGTGGGGAGAGAAGATCAATTGATGGTTCACTCTACTTAAAAGAAAGAAAAGTTTTCACCTACAGGGAAAACAGACAGAAGGCAATAATGGAGGGTAGGAGAGGAATGAGGAGAAGGTGCAAGTGGGGAAAATAGAGAACAGTGGAATGATCAGGAAAGACTGAATTAGTGGATGTGTATCTAGTTCCCTGTTAAAAATGCATTATCCTATCTTTGCCAGATTGGTGACCAGTTCGCCATTATGTTGAAGCAATTATTCATAACTGCTGAGTACTGTTTTTTACTTTTTACTTTTAATAATAAATATAGTCTACAAAGGGCCATCGAAACAGGTTTATTCAAAATGTTATGGTAACAAATGAGAATGTGATGGAAAATGCAACAAAATCCTCAGCTTGGGGGAAGATATATGTAACAAATACAGAGTGAGGTAATATTCCCAATGTAATGAGCTTTAAAAAAAAAATAACACAAACATCCTCAAAGAAAAAAGGAAATGACTGGAGTACATGCGAGAAACATTAAAAAATACATATATAAGCTAGTAAGTATATTTTAAAACATTAAACTTCTCTAATAATTTTGTAGAGCATTTCCGAAAAACATTTGAATTCATGTACATATTAAGAATCCTTAAAATATTCAGATTTTTTGGCCCAGAAATTCTAGTTTTAGAAGTTAATCCTAAAATCATTAGAGCTACTTCAAACATATAGAAAATATAAACCATGAAGTGAAGAAAATTGTAAATATTTAATTTAAAAAGGAATATTAAAATAAATTATGGCCTATTCATTCAACAAAATATTCTTCAACCTTTAAAATCATTTTAGTAATAGTTTTAATGACATCAGAAAAGGCTCATGATACATAAGATGCAGAAAGTATTTATTTGTAGTATAATCACAATTATGGGAAAGTATACACAGAAAAAAATAAATGGAATTTTTTAACAGTGGTTATGTCAATATTGTGAAATTTTGTCTATAATCTTTATTTTAGTCTTTATAGCATCCTAATTTTTTTCTAAGCTTTCTGCAATGAACATGTATTACTTTTAATTTTAAGAAAAAATAGCAAAATCAACAATGTCTAAGAAATACATTAATCCTCTTATTTAAATGTATTTGGTGAGTACTGGTTTTTTGTGAAACAAAAATTTAACTTTTGCTGAAATATTTAACTTGAGTCACCTAGAAGAGTGCAGCTGTTGGAAAACAGTAACATAATCTTATATTGTGAAGATTTTTATTCATCTTCATGGAAGTTTTCCATGAAAGACTATTAAGTATCTTCCACATTGATTTCTACTGGTACCAGAGGTCATTTTCAGCAGACACAGAAGCTCAGAAGAACATTTTTCCTTCTATGTCCAAAGACAGAGAAGCTTAATCTATTTTCTGGCACAATGAATCAGACTGCAGAATTCAGCATAAGAGAAATGGTAGGCATTAAGGGAACACAAGTCCCTACTTATTTTCAAATACAAATTTTGGATTACATTTGAAGGAAATACACATTCTCTATAGTTCCTAAGGGACAAAGTCTGAAATACCTAATACAGCATTCAGGGTTCAGAATTCTCCATTCTATTTTATTTATTTTTTTATTTCAAGTTAATTTGAGGGTACAGACAACCAGGTCAAAATATTTGATTTTGTTAGGTAGAGTCCCTCTTGAGGTTATGTCCCCCACTCCGAAGGTGTGCCAAACACCCTACCCGTGCCCATTTAGTGGGAGCACCCCACTTTCCTTCCCCTTCTCTCGTCAGCCCTCCCCCTCAACTTGAATTGAAATGAGTTTTTCTCCTACGTGAGCATATACTCCATTGTCTACTGGCTTCGTATTAGAACTGAGTACATTGATAATTACTTTTCCATTCTTGTGATTCTTTACTAAGAAGAAGAATGTGTTTCACCTCTATCCAGGCTAATACAAAAGATGGGAAGTCACCATCTTTTTTTATGGCTAAAAAATTCTCCCCTCTGAAATATAATGACTGATCCGGAGACTAAGCTATACAGTGGTTCAATTTTTATGTTCAATTTTTACACAAGTTCTAAAGTGACCTTATTTTTTTTCTCAGTTTCTACTTTCTACTTACTGAGCTAACAACCCTTTGGAAGACAATTCAGAAAATTATCTTTGCACGCCCTCAAGGCATAAGTATAAAAGCCCCTTTCCACTGAGCCCTGACCCCTAATATTTTTCTAGGCAAGACCTTGAGAGAGGTAGAAAATTGAGAGGGTGAAAGGGAAAATCTTCAAAAGCAGCATGCCTCTAAATTGATACCATGTAAACCTCTCATAGTATTGGGAAACCACTGCTGGGGGTAAATGAAATGAATTCACTGGGGCATCTAATCCTATTCCTGGAACATTTCAACTGTTTAAATGCACCAGCGAGCAAACAAACTTCAAAGCGATCATTACACCCCAGACACTGTTGCTTGTGTGGCTGAAATCTTTATGAGATTAGCCCCCCACAGGGAGAGAAGTTAAACACAGCCAGAACCACTTTGAAACTGTCGGGAGGATACCCATTTACCGGCTGAGGATCAGGGCAAATGTGTCCAATTCCCAAGTGGCTCTGTCCCAGACCCAGAAGTAACCTATTGCGCTTAAAGCCCCGCGCCATTCTCTCCAGCCTTCTTTTCTTGTTTCTTGCCTTTGCAACGCCTCAGCACTGACAACCCTGGACCAGCGCAAAACTTGTTCTTAAACACATCTTTGGCTAAGGACTCATTTCCCTGTCACCATTGTCTTCCCCAGAAAAGAATCAAATGCTGGGGGACACATACAGAACCGACATTATAAAAGAGCACCACTAAGACTTTTTTGCTGCTGCTACTGTTTCCTTTCCGTTGCTTCAAAAATATGAAAAATGATAAGCACAAATAGAAAAAGATGTATTTTTAGGGATTTTTCCTTTCACTTTTTTTTTTTTTTTTTTTTGAGACAGAGCCTCAAGTTGTCACCCTAGATAGAGTGCTGTGGCTTCACAGCTCACGGCAACCTTCAATTCCTGGGCTCAAGCGAGTCTTCTGCCTCTGCCTCCCAAGCTGGGACCACAGGCGCCCGCCACAACGCCCGGCCATTTTTTGGTTGCAGCTGTCATTGTTGCTTGGCGGGTCCGGGGGCTGGATTCGAATCCGCCAGCTCAGGTGTACGTGGCTGGTGCCTTAGCCCGTTGAGCCACAGGCGCCGAGCCTTTTTTTTTTTTTAAATAGAGTCTCACTTTATCGCCCTCTGTAGAGTGCTGTGACATCACACAGCTCACAGCAACCTCCAACTCCTGGGCTTAGGAGATTCTCTTGCCTCAGCCTCCTGAATAGCTGGGACTACAGGCGCCAACCACAACGCCCGGCTAGTTTTGGGGGATTTTTTGGCAATTCAGCCGAGGCCAGGCTTGAACCCACCACCTTTGGTATACGGGGCTGGCACCCTACTCGCTGAGCCACAGGCGCCGCCCAGTACCTTTAAATAGTCTCTTCTCCTCCTCTTGCTTTTATTCAAAGACCTGAATATACGACCTCTTCACATCTACATTACTGCACATGTGTACCCCAAAACACAACCCTAACTGCAAATTACAAACAACTTCTATGTGCAAAATTCCATATATCTCTGAGCTAACAAAATCAATCCACAGAGAATAACTGCCTTAGATTTTAGGATTATTGCATAACAATCCATATATTTTATAATTAACAGAAATACTATACTAATCACCATTAACACTAAAAAAAAATCCTCATAGGAGCTGCAACTTAGAAAAATATTTAAAACAAAAAAGTGTTTATCTCCTCTGACTCTAAAAGTCTAAGCCAAAATAAGTTCATCAACAAAGTTTTTAGGAGATGCTGAGATCAATAGGGAAGCATGAAAAAAGCATACATTTTCAGCTACTCCTGGGTCAGGTTTCCAAAGTGGGGCTTTTTGTTTTGTTTTGTTTTGTTTTGTAGAGACAGAGTCTCACTTTATCGCTCTCAGTAGAGTGCAGTGGCGTCCCACAGCTCACAGCAACCTCCAGCTCCTGGGCTTAGGCGATTCCCTTGCCTCAGCCTCCCTAGTAGCTGGGACTACAGGCGCCCACCACAACACCTGGCTATTTTTCTGTTTTGCAGTTCAGCCGAGGCTGGGTTTCAACCTGCCACCTTTAGTATGTGGGGCCGGCACCCTACTCACTGAGCCACAGGTGCCGCCCCTTTTTTACTTATTTTTTATTTTTTTAATGACATTATCTTGTAGAGTTGGTCATGCTTACTACAATCTAAGACAATGAAAGACACTTTTTTTTGGTTTTTGTTTTTTTTTTTTTGAGACAGAGCCTCAAGCTGTCACCCTGGATAGAGTGCTGTGGCATCACAGCTCACAGCATCCTCCAATTCCTGGGCTCAAGTGAGTCTCCTGCCTCCGCCTCCCAAGTAGCTGCGACTACAGGCACCTGCCACAATGCCCGGCCATTTTTTGGTTGCAGCCGTCATTGTTGTTTGGCGGGCCCGGGCTGGATTCGAACCCACCAGCTCAGGTGTACATGGCAGGCGCCTTAGCCCGTTGAGCCACAGGCGCTGAGCCTTTTCTTTTCTTTTTTTGAGAGAGTCTCACTGAGTCACCCTGGGGTTGAGGCCCCTGGCATCATAGCTCACCGCAACCTCAAACTCTTGGGCTAAAGAGATTCTCTTGCCTCAGCTTCCCCAGAAGCTGGGACTACAGGTGCCCCCACAACACCCAGCTAATTTTAGAGCAAGCAATCCACCTGCCTTGGTCACCCAGAGAGCTAGGATTATAGATATGAGCCAATGCGCCTACCCTCACAGTGGGGCTTATCTGAAAAGTTACAAACCCACAAAGAAACATTCAAATGAGAATATTCCAAAGCAAAAATGTACAGTTGGGAACCTTTATCTGTTCCCTTCCACTGGTACATCATAAACCAAAACACAAGCTCACACCAAAACACTCTTTCCATATGGTAACGTACTGGGAAAGCAAAGGCTTGCCTTGTCATGTTATATAATTTTAAGTCATTATTTTTCTGGCTTTTTTTTTTTTTATCTGCAAAATAATAACAAGGACATTAAATTGAATTATCTTGATAACTTCTTTATGAACTTTCAAAAAGCCTAACCTTATTACACAAAAAATATAAAGTTTTGGCTTTATAAAATGGCATGTTTCCAAAGTCTAAGGTATTTGTTTTACCCTATGCATGAACACTAGTAAAAGATAAATAAAAAGATATCTATGTAAGTATTATCTTTAACTTTCTAAAGCACTTCAACCCCAACTCATAATTTCATAAGGAACAGAGGCAGGAGTAGTATTACCTGTACCATGGAAATGAAGAAAAGACTAAATTACTTGCTCTAGATTTCCCGTATAATACAGAGATACTTCAACCTTATTCATAGAGCTTATGTTACATTATTTCACACTATCAGAAATAAGAAACCACAACTATATGGGCAGCACCTGTGGCTCAGTGAGTAGGGTGTCGGCCCCATATACCGAGGGTGGCAGGTTCAAAACTAGCCTCGGCCAAACAGCAACAAAAAATAGTTGGGCATTATGGCGGGCGCCTGCAGTTCCAGCTATTCAGGAGGCTGAGGCAAGAGAATCACCTAAGCCCAAGAGCTGGAGGTTGCTGTGAGCTGTGCCAGCACAGAACTCTACAGAGGGTGACAAAGTAAGACTCTGTCTCTAAAAAAAAAAAAAAAGAAAGAAAAGAAACAAAAAGGAACCACAACTACAAATCTACAAATGTAAACTGGAGACCCCTTGAGAAATACATACTTAAAAAAATTTTTATGGGCTGGGCACCGTGGCTCATGCCCATAATCCCAGCACTCTGGGAGGCCTTGGTCGGTGGATTGCCTGAGCTCACAGTTTTGAGACCAGCCTGAGCCACAGTGAGACGTCATCTCTAAAAATAGTCAGGCTTTGTGGCAGGCACCTGTAGTCCCACCTACTCAGGAGGCTGAGGCAAGAGAATTGTTCAAACCCAAGAGCTGGAGGCTGCTGTGAGCTATGACACCAGGGCACTCTACCAAGGGTGACAAAGTGAAACACTTGTCTCAAAATAAATAAATAAACAAATGGAAGGAAATTTTCTTGTAATAAAATGTCAACTAATAAATATAAAAGAAAATAATAGGGCTAGAAAAATACCAATGGATGCTAAAACCAATTGTGTGAAACTCTGGTAAGAAGATATTTAGGCTCGGCGCCTGTGGCTCAACAGGCTAAGGCGCCAGCCACGTACACCTGAGCTGGCGGGTTCGAATCCAGCCTGGACCCGCCAAACAACAATGACGGCTGCAACCAAAAAATGGCCGGGCGTTGTGGTGGGCGCCTGTGGTCCCAGCTACTTGGGAGGCAGAGGCAGGAGACTCGCTTGAGCCCAGGAATTGGAAGTTGCTGTGAGCTGTGATGCCACGGCACTCTACCCAGGGCGAGAGCTTGAGGCTCTGTCTCAAAAAAAAAAAAAAAAGAAGATATTTAATATTTAATAATCTCAAAGTATTTCCCTATGAATGACCAATTAACAAAAAGAAAAAAAATTACTTTACCTGGAGAAACCAAGTCAACATCATTTTCATGAAGCAGTCAAAACGAATTTCACCAACACAGGACTAAATCAATGCACCAACTAATAAAATGCCCGGAAAGGGATACTATATCATATCAGTAACCTCAGACAAACCCTAATTAAGGGAAATTCTACAAAATAATTATACCATATTTATACTCTTCAAGAAAAACGCCAGCCAGGCATGGTGGCTCACACCTGTAATCCCAGCACTCTGAGAGGCCGAGGGAGGTGGAGTGCCTGAGCTCACAGGATGGAGACCAGCCTGAGCAAAGAGCAAGACCTCATCTATAAAACAGCCGGGCACTGTGGCGGCCACCTGTAGTCCCAGCTACTCGGGAGGCTGAGGCAAGAGGATCACGTCAGCCCAGGAGTTTGAGGTTGCTGTGAGCTGTGATGCAACAGCACTCTACTGAGAGCAACAACAACAACAAAAAAATGCCAGAGTGAAGATAAAAAACGAAGAATGACGAGATATGACAAATCAAAGGAGACCCTGAACTACAGCCTACCCTAAGGGGAAAAAAAGACATTTTTAAAAACCAGTGGCAGGCTCAGCGCCTGTGGCTCAATGGGCTAAGGCGCCAGCCACGTACACCTGAGCTGGCAGGTTCGAATCCAGCCCCAGGGCCTGCCAAACAACAATGACGGCTGCAACCAAAAAATGGCCAGGCATTGTGGCAGGTGCCTGTAGTCGTAACTACTTGGGAGGCAGAGGAAGGAGACTCACTTGAGGAATTGGAATTGGAGGTTGCTGTGAGCTGTGATGCCACAGCACTCTATCCAGGGTGACAGCTTTGAGGCTCTATCTCAAAAAAACATGGCAAAATTTGAATAGACTATAGATAACAGCATTGTATTACTATGAAAGTTCCTGATTTTAATAATAATAGTATGGTTCTCTTTAAAAAAAAAATCCTTCTTGGCTCGGTGCCTATAGCTCAGTGGTAAGGGTGCCAGCCACATACACTGGGCCTGGCAGGTTAGAACCTGGCCCAGGCCTCCTAAACAACAATGACAACTACAACAACAAAAAAAAAAAAAAAAAATAGCTGGGCTTTGGTGTGGGCTCCTATAGTCCCAGCTGCTTGGGAGGCTGAGGCAAGATAATCACTTAAGCCAAGAGTTGGAGATTGCTGTGAGCTGTGATGTCACAGCACTCTACCAAGGGTGACATAGTGAAACTCTGTCTCAAAAAGAAAAAAAAGGCTCGGCACCTGTAGCACAGTGATTAGGGTGCCAGCCACTTACACCAAAGCTGGCAGGTTTGGACCCAGCCCAGCCCAGCTAAACAACAATGAAAACTGCAACAAAAAAAACAGCCAGGAGTTGTAGCGGGCACCTGTAGTCCCTACTACTTGGGAGGCTGAGGCAAGAGAACCGCTAAAGTCCAGAAGTGCTATAATGCACAGCACTCTACTGAGGGACATAGTGAGGCTGTCTCCAAAAAAAAAAATACTTTCTTCTTGTAATCCCAGCAAAGAGTACATAGCACTAATATAATTTTACCATAAGTTTGAAATTACATCAAAAGTTATATAAACTCACAAATTATGAGTTAAAATATAATATCTGAGCAATCAGAGAAATCAGCAAAATACTTCCCTCACAGTTTAAATTTCCTAAAGCTTACAGGCAGTCCTTGAGTTATAAACATCAAACTTATGCTCAACTTGTATTTATAAATGGAGGACATTACAGGTAATAAATGCATCTGTTCCAACTTACACACAAATTCAACTTAAGAACCTACAGAACCGGCTCAGCGCCTGTGGCTCAATGGGCTAAGGCGCCAGCCACGTACACCTGAGCTGGCAGGTTCGAATCCAGCCCCCGGGCCCGCCAAACAAAGATGATGGCTGCAACCAAAAAAATGGCCAGGCGTTGTGGCGGGCGCCTGTAGTCCCAGCTACTTGAGAGGCGGAGGCAAGAGACTCGCTTGAGCCCAGGAATTGGAGGTTGCTGTGAGCTGTGATGCCACAGCACTCTACCCAGGGCGACAGCTTGAGGCTCTGT
>CAUYON010175252.1:0-10396 GCA_963573935.1 Arctocebus calabarensis
CACCCACCCCGACACGCCTACAGCCCTCCCTCCACCCCACAACCCACCCCTCCACTCCTCTCCCCCCCGCTCCACCCCAACACCCACCCCTCCACTCCTATCCCCAACCCCCACCCCCACTCCCACCACTCCACCTCCATGTCCCACCCCTCCACCCCATCCCCCACCACTCCACCTCCCCACCCCTCCATCCCCCAACATCCACCCCTCCACCCCCATCCCACCGCCCCATCCCCCACCCCACCTCTCCACCCCCCACGCCCACCCCTCACCCCTACCCCTCCTACCCCCACCCCATGACCGACCCAAACACCCCCCCCAGACGCCCCTCACTGGGGATTGCATTTCAACAAGAGATGTGGGGACAACCAAAGCACATCCCAACCGTGGCAAGAAAAGAGAAGGTCAGAGAATGACCTGCCAGAACGTGTGCCCCGCCTCTGGAAGGAAGGGCCAGGGGAAGGCAGCAGCGGCTTAAGCTGAAGTCACACCTGTGAAAGTGAACCTGCGGTCATCCCTGCTGAATCACCTGACATCGGTTATTCATCAATGACCTCATCAAATACACACACGGTCATTTACCTGGTGCTGAGAAAGCAGGAAGTGAGCAGTGTGATCAGCGCCCAGCGCTGCGGGGAGCGAGGGAGGGACTACGGATGGCCCCGCCCACCCACGCTCTCACGTCACACGTCCTGCTCCCCCGCCCCCGGCTTCAGAAGCTCTTCCCACGGAACGTGAAGCCCCGGGTTCCTCTACCCTGACCTTGCTAACAGAGCAGCACCTGCTTCAGAGTTCTCATTCTGGAATATTCTTCTCCATTCCCCACATTTACACCACTTTGCTCTTGCCTGGTTTCCACGTGCCCCTCTGGGTCGTCCCCTTTCTCTAAGTTCGTGCTTTTGACAGGATCCTGAAAGCACATCGAACAGGTGACCGACCGGGACGTGAAGGGGACACAGCCTGACTCTGCTCCGGGGACTGTCAACTGGTGTGCCCGAGAGGATCTTGGCTGTGCTGAGAAAATGTTTAAACATCGTTCATTAAATTATCTTTGAAAGAAGTTCAAAGCACAGTAAGTATATTTTTTTTACTCTTTGTATTTGATGAACATAATTCAAGTGTGCCAGGGAAGTTTAACTATAGGCTCAAGTGTGTTGTGAGATTTTTAAAAAGGTTGAAAAACACCACCTGTTCTGACAACATTTTCTTTTTTTTTTTCTGGAGATAGAGTCTTACTGTGTCACCCTCAATAGAGTGCAGTGGCATCGCAGCTCACAGCAACCTCAAACTCTTAGACTTAAGCGATTCTCTTGCCTTGGCCTCCCAAGTAGCTGGGACTACAGGTGCCCAGCACAGATCCCGGCTATTTTTTTGTTTCAGTTGTCACTGTTGTCTAGCAGGCCCGGCTGGTTTCCAACCTGCCACCCCAGGTGTATGTGACCAGCTTCGTTAACCACTGAGCTACGGGTGCTGAGCACAGACAACGTTTTCATCTAATTATCTGTGGTTGAGATTGAAAGTAAGCAGAGATATTGCCAAATTGATAGTGCACATCCCCAAAACCGTGCAACCAAAAAGAGGGTCACAGATTATTAACAGGGGAAATGCCAGGAGAAACACAGTAAGAATGTATCATTTTATTTTTATAAAAAGTGGTATTTTCCCATTCCTTAAATGAAGAGGCAAAATGAATGGCATTTATTATCATTTTGATTATCTATAGGTTCTAAGTATCTCAAATGAACATGTATTATGAATGCTTTTTAAATTCTGATGATAAAAGATTGCTTCTTAAACACACATCACCTGTGGTACTAATCATGACCACAAATATTAGTAAATTATTTGTTGACCGTATTATTAGCAACAAGCATCCATCACCATCAGTTTGCTGGCGCTGCCTGGGTGTTAACGGCAGTGGGGACTTCTCTTCATAAGCCGGTCATCTAGATTCCTCTTCCTTCTGCTCTCAAAATTTCCAGGTTTCCAGTAACCTCTCTCCAGAGTGAAACCCCACACTTCTTTTTTCTATCCCTTCTCATTCTATAACAAAATCAAATTCTCTTCCTTGTTTCCCATTTCCTCTGAACATCCCTCCTATTTCCAGACAGATCCACTCTGATTCTTTTTTTATTATTATTATTAAATCATAGCTGTGTACATTAAAGCAATTATGGGGTACAGTGTGCTGGTTTCATATATAATCTGAAATATTTTCATCAAACTAGATAACATAGCCTTCATGGCATTTTCTTAGTTATTGTGTTAAGATCTTTATATTCTGCATTTAGTTAAGTTTCACCTGTAGCCTTCTAAGATGCACAGTAGTTGTTTTCCTACCGATTACCTTCCCTCCACCCACCCTTCCCCCTTCCTTCCCCTCCCCTGCACTCTTTTTCTCAAGTGTCAGCATGTCCTTCCAGGTTAGATCCACTCCTGTCTGCCTCACGGGAGGTCAGCAGTGTTTGAGCCTAGGATGAAGTACCTGTTTTGAACTAGAACAGGAATAGCTCCTCTTATCGTATTTTTTTAGTTTTGAAAAAATGTTGTAATGTAATTAAATTTGGTTACAGCAGAACATAAGGAAGAAATGTACCAAATTAGTAGACACTTTTAAATGGATGCCTCTGAAATATAGTCATAGTTCATTGATTAGAGAAAAAGCAGAACATAAACTGTACTACATGATTTTATGTTTTGAAAAAAAAAAAGCCAACAATGCTATCTGTCATTTACACAGAGATAGCTTAATTTTTTTCTTTATGTTCATCTGTTTTGTTAATTTCTTCAACTCAATCTGTATTATTTTCTAATATAATTTTTAATATTGTAAAGGAAAGAATGTTACCCATGGCATTCCAGGTTGCCACACGGGGGAAAAGACCACACATTTTCCTCTGCTTACAGAATGCTCCACTTTATTTATCCAAGGGTAAGAACTTAATCAAAGCCAGGTGCCTCACAGGCCTGGGGCATATGCACTATTTCCTGGCCTGGTTCCTTCTCAAGCCTGGGCTCTCCATGGGGCTGCTGGTCTTTCAGATCAGCATTGAAAAAAACAGGCAAATTCTAGGTATGCCCACTTTACTCACCATTCATGCTAAAAACAAATATTCCATGCATTTTTAAACTTAATTAATAGATTTTATCCTTAAAATGGTCTTCGGTTTGCAAAAAATTGAGCAGAAAATCAGAGTTTCCCAACCCATGCATCTTTGTTTAAAAAAAATACTTGAACACACCAAATTCTCCAAGGGAACTGCAACTATATGTCCACATAAAAATGTGTGCACAAATGTTCATCACAGCATGACCCATAATGGCCAAAAAGTGGAATTGACTCAAGCATCCATCAGCTGAGGATGGATAAACAAATTTGATATATTCATATATTACTCCTCCAAAAAAAAGAACAAAGTCTAGATACATGCTGTAACACAGACGCACCTTCAAAAACATGCTGAGCGAAGGAAGCCTGTCACTGAAGACCACACTCTCCACGTAGGATTTCATTTATATGAAATGTCCAAATAGACAAATCTGCAGATTACTGGTTGCCAGCAGTAATGGTACTGATTCATTAAAACCAGTAATCTCTGGGGAGAGAGAGAGGAATAGCATGACTGCTGTTGAGTACAGGGCTGATTTTTAGAGTGAAGAAAATGTTCTGAAATTAGACAGTGATGATTGTTGCATGACCTTGTGAATACACTAAAAAGCAAAAACTAAAATACACACAAAAAATTAAGTTCTCTGTTTATTGAACCTGAGTCCCGCCAATGAGGCTGCATTCTTGCTGAGTTAGAGGCAGAAAACAACATCCGTGCTGAGGTGTTCCTGTGGAATATCTCCACCTCTAGCTCTACAGTGTGCTGCGAAGTCCAGCGCGCTCCTGGGTATACCGGTTCAGAAGTTGAGTAGTACTTGAGTGACAGCTGCAAATGTCTTGAAACCTAAATAATGTCCTTGACCGCTGCTGGTAGGAGGGACCTCTGGTAGGAGGGGCTGGTAGGAGGGGCCGCTGGTAGGAGAGGCTGCTGGTAGAAGGAGCCACTGGTAGGAGGGGCCGCTGGTAGGAGGAGCCACTGGTGGGAGGGGCTGGTAGGAGGGGCCGCTGGTAGGAGAGGCTGCTAGTAGGAGGAGCTGCTGGTAGGAGGGGCTGGTAGGAGGGGCCGCTGGTAGGAGGAGCCTCTGGTAGGAGGGGCTGGTAGGAGGGGCCGCTGGTAGGAGGGGCTGGTAGGAGGGGCCTCTGGTAGGAGAGGCTGATAGGAGGGGCCACTGGTAGGAGGGGCTGCTGGGAGGGACTGCTGGTAGGAGAGGCTGGTAGGAGGGGCTGGTAGGCGGAGCCAGTGGTAGGAGGGGTTGCTGGTAGGAGAGGCTGGTAGGTGGGGCTGCTGGTGGGAGGGGCCGCTGGTAGGAGGGGCCTCTGCCTCCCCACTCCTGACATTTCTCTGCACCTTTGCCGGGTGCGGGGTGAGGGGGGAAGAGGACTGTGCCTCACTCTCTTCATCCAGGTGTCCCTCTACTGCTGTCCCCGAGGTTCTGTTAACTCTTCTCTGTACTGGTAGCTGGGGTTTGAAACTTAATTTCCTTTTTTAGGTTGACCACTCCTGTTGTATTTCATGTACAGCACTGACTCTGGTTGCTGGATCCTGGAGGGATAATAAATGGTACAGCTTCATTAGAAGCAGGAAGGAAACTACAAATTTTATTTTTAAGAAATTAAATCTGTAAGCTGATTAATCTTGGTCACAGTAGAGCATATGAGACCTACATTACATTAGCAGAGCACGTCTAAAATCATGCCACAAAAAAGATGTCCGTGGTTTGCCTCAAAAGGAAAAAAAAAGGACACAATATGTACAGTGTGAGCCCATCTTTGTACAAAGAGTTGCCGTCTTACTGTCTCTAATTAGTGCCATAATGAATGATGTCGCCTTACCTATTTTCTACTCTTTTCTAAATTGAATATACATGCCTTATGGAATTTTTACAATTCAAAAGTAGAATGGTGCCAGCAGCATTCTCAGATATTTATGACTCTAAATGGTCATCCTCAATCAATAATCAATTCTCAGATATTTATAATGACCTCCAAAGTGTATCCCAGCCTTCCTAAGGACTTGCGGGGAGAAGAGAGGCAGAGACAGGAGGGGAGGGCTGGGCTAGAAAGAAATGAAGGTGGGCACAGTCCCACCAAAAGATTGTATTCTGGGAAACTGATGCTCCGTGTCAGTGGCAGGGCCCAGCGTGTCGCCACACTGTCTGCTGTGCGCCTTCTGATTCAGTCATCTTTTATTAAGCAGCCTTTATTGAAAGGCCCCTGTAAGGATAAAAAGCCAAGGAGGAGAGCGTCACTGCCTTCAAGGAGCCTGAAGGAGCGTCGACCCTTTCTGCCACCCTTCATGCCACAGTAAGGCGTGAGGCTTAATCTTCTGGGCTCCATGCCATGGCCTCATCCTGCTTATTTATTTATACAATGCCATTTTTTTCCTATAACTCTTCTCTATAAAGTCTAACCAAGCTGCAAAACCTGGATGTGTTTTTCAAAGTAAGTGGTTCTGGTAAAGAAACAAGACCCAAAGGTAAAGAAAATCCTTAAGATCATGTTCTAAATATCCCCCCACTCCTCCTTCCCACTCACAGAGGGGGCAAGCGAGAGAAGGGTGACAACAACAATCAAACATTTCTGATGTCTGTCACTTCCCACCCCCACACGTGAAACTCCCAAAGCCTCTCCTGGGTGCTTCTGCAAATCCTGCAAGGGAAGGCCAGTCTTACATTTATTTGGAATAGGACTGCTTAGGTTTGCCCCTCCTGGCTTCCCCCACAGCCCATAAGAAACTTGAGGTAAATCAATGCTGATGGGTTGACTTACCCACCTCATGCTGCTAAAAATGTCTGAGTTATTATTTTACATTAGACACGTAATACTCCAACCTTAATTTACAAATGTGCTCAAGCTGAATTGTATACGAATTTCGCTCAAAATGGGGTTCATCCAGGGCTGAAACAGCAGAAGAACAATTACAGAGAGCTGTGTGAACCAGCATGGGAGAATGGTGTACAACTGCACCGATACGAGCTGGGGGATGCTGAATACATGAGTAGTTTGGGTGATGTTCTTTGAAACTGTCATTAGAACAGAATCTGCACCTGCCAACAAGCAGCTTTAGTGTGCGCCTGTAGTATTTATGCATTTTATCTGCTTGGAGGAGAGAGCAGCGGAAACTGAAAACGGCAAGGGTCAATTATTCATCCCTCTCCTTCCCACTCCCGGAGACAATTCCCAGAATGACATTTTCCCCATAGATTTAGCTCATAGATATACGGCATGGTACACATACAAACAAAATCTCCAACCTAAATTGTTTCCTCACTCATGGCATTTCATTTTCTTATTCCTCGAGAAAAAATATGGATGTTTTTCCTCTGGAAACACACACACACACACAATTGCAAGCTGAAAGTTTAAATCTCCAGGCACATACAAACCCTTTGGCATTAAGACATAATAATAATAATTCAAGGAAATTCAAGACCCTTTCAGGCTGGTATCATTCCTGGAATGATATGTTACACACGTTTCTGAGAATTTTAGGTACTAAAAAGCAACTATATTAAAATAGATGCTTATTTGAATGTGAACTAATTAAATATGCTTTTGCCTATCAATTATCAAAAGTACCTGAAATTTAGGTATACTTTGATCACTTGATCACACCCACATATAAAAGGATCAGTGCAAGACCATCGAATTATGAGTTGTAAACCTGCAATTTACAAAGGAGTTGAGAATGGCCAAGAGTTGGAATGAGGGGTGAGAAGAGATTTTTTTAAAACTTTAATTTACCCTCTGTAGGGATGGTGTAATCCTTCTTTCCCTAAAGCCCAGTAAAGAATGGTTTCTGGGGCTAATTACGTGTCTTCTGGAGTTTGGTGGACACAGTATATTGGTATCTTAGTAATGGCTGAGAATTCTAAAGACTGAGATGCTGATTGGATTACCTATTGCAGTGAAGCTCTGGGAATATTTTGAGAGTATGTGAACTACCCTCAAAATAGGTCAAAGTCTCAGACATCCTGTGAGAAAGAGAGAGAGCACCATTACATTTCTTTGTGATTAAACCCTACCAATTCCCAGATTTCAGCATGCTAGTTAATAGATATATACCCTTTGTGTTAGTTTTTGGTTGTAATAGAGAAAATACAAGAGGCTGAGTAATTTATAAAGAACAGAAGTGTATTTGGCTCACGGTTCTGCAGACTGTTCAAGAAGCATGGTGCCGCATCCGTTCCTGGTGAGGGTCTCAGGGAGCAGGTGTCACATGGTGAGAGGGAGACCAAGAGAGAGCCGGTGGTGCCGAGCTCCTTTGAACAATCAGTTTCAACGTGAACCAACACAGTGAGAACCCACCAGTGTCGGGGGGAGCACCAGGCCATGCGTGAGGAATCTGCCCCTATGACTCGAACGTCTCCCACCAGGCCCGCATTCAACACCGGTGATCAGATTTCAGCAAGAGATTTGGAGAGGCCAAATATTGAATCTGTCTCACACCTCCAACCCTCAGGTCTTTTCTGAGGCCCCCTTCCAGCTGGACTCTATCACAAATAATCAAACCTTCAATTTTACTCTAACCCCGTTAGGGCAGCATGGTGGTGACTCGAGGTACTTGTCAAAAGTTGAAAAGAGTAAAGTTTTAGCAAGAAAGGGAGGTTTTATTAAGAAAGAGAAAGACAAGTTTATGGAGTAAGAGGAAGGTATAGGCTTAGAGAGCAAGATACATTCACTGCAGTCAGCGAACAGGCCCTCACTGCTGTGACAGGAAACAGCAAAGAGCCAAGGTCACAGCTGTGGTTCTTTCCCACACTGCCTGCTGCAGGCTGCCTGTGAGCCCCAGGTCCCCTCAGAACCAGAGTCCTCCCGCACATGCGCCTTCTGTGAGCCTCTCTGAGAGCCTGTGGGGTGTGGGCTATATGCTAATGAGTCTTAAATCTGTTCTAGGTCACCCCCAAGATGCTATGGTCCTGTTATTGGACCAGAGAATCCTTTCCTCATCTTTTTGCAGTTGCTACGCTGAATTCAGACTGACACAGCCCTCCTGTGAGTAACCACTTCAGTTGGGACGCCCCAAGCTGGAGGCTTCCTCCTCCTTCCCAGGAGAACCCTATTCCTAACTACCTACCTAACAGCCCTGGTCCACTGGCTCTTCAAGGCTGAATTTAATATTGGCCTGGGTGGAAGAGAGTGACACCACCAGCTCCCTAGAAAGAAAAATTCATTGATCTAGCTATTCTCACCACTCCCCCTCGACAATGGGCCTTCCCCAACAGTTCCAAAATCATGATTTTCTCTGCCTATTCCTGCTACTCTAACCAAACCCAGTTCCTTCCCATCTCTACCTTACAGTGGCCCACTGCTTTCTGCTCCTTAATTTGCCTGTAGATAAAATATGGCACCATAAGTTTGCTTTGGTTGGGAAATATGTCTAACAAAGTTCTTTTGCTTTTTTTTAAATAAGGAATCGTGAAACTTTATTTTTTTTATTTTATTTATTTTTTTTTTTTTGTAGATTTTTGGCCAGGGCTGGGTTTGAACCCGCCACCTCTGGTATATGGGGCCAGCACCCTACTCCTTGAGCCACACGCGCCACCCTCTCACAAAGTTTTTGATCAAGAACTGTTTCTTTTTGGTTTTTTTCCAAGCCTGTTGCATTAGAAATAGAAGGTGAACCATGGACTTCTCCCCTCAAACTTGAGTTTCCTCAGCTGAGTCCTCCAGACACCCTCCAGCTCCTTTTCAATGAAATGCTTTTTTTTCGCCAATGACTCTTCTGCTATTACAAGAATTGACTCCCCTTCAGTGTTCATCTCCCTAGAATGTCCCTTTTGCATTTTCTCAGTTTTAGGTGTTTTTGTCCCTCTGCGGCATTGATTTTCACTTCCACTTGCCTCACTAGGCCACCCTGTTTCTTTTCTGCCATATATGGAATTAACAGCTGGATGGAAGTGTCATCTTCTTTCTCTCTTTCTCATTGTTTTACACAGTTTATTAAACCTTATTTATTGCATACTATAAATCTTTATTTTTTAAAGAAAAAAGTGAGAATATACCAGGGGTGCCCAAAACTGTATCCACATTTTAAGAAATCATGTTGGGAAATAAACTTCCCAAAAAGTGTACAAATTGCTGGTAAAACGGATGCATGTAGCCTGTCTAGGTACACTCGGCCAGGAATGACACCTTCAGTTCAACTCTGAAAACCAATACACAAATAATGTCTGTTAAAGTGAGTGTACATTTGGGGGGCACTCTCCGCATTCCTAGGTTACAGAGGAGTTCACAGAATTAAAAAAGTATTAAACGATCAAGACGGAGGAAGAGAATATGGTCTCCTCTGGGATCTCAGCGGCACTTGTGGACTGTGTCTAAGCCCCACTCAGTCCCCACTGGGTCAGAGTAGTTCTACAACAAAGGGTTTTGTGACAACACTGTCTGTAATTGAAAAACAAAAGAAAGGGCCAAAATGTGTGAAAATAACCTCTACTGGTTATATTCTTATAAATATGCACAGTGAAATATTGTGTGGTCAATTCAAATGACAAAAATGCTGTAATAACACAGGAAATATTCATGTTTTTAAAATAGAAAGCAAAAAAAGCAATTTATAAAGCATATCAACCGCGTATCTTTTAGTAGTTTTAAAAACATATGTGTGAGGTGCAAAACTGTGCAGAATAAAGCTATCGTTTTTGTTAAATGGTAAAAGTGTACATATTCACATTACTTCATTATGCACAAAAATATCTCCAGAAGGATAAACAAAACATTAATAAATCCGTTGGAGTTGAGGCTAGAAATGAGCAGATGGGATGCAGAAATTGAAAAACAATATTGTATCTTTTTATATACTTTGAACCATGTCACGGTATTACTTATTCAAAATGGTAAAGTAACCCCCCTTTTTCTAAAACACCTGGCCCTACCTTAATAGCCTGCATCCTGTTTGGCAGCCTCTCCCATCCTCCGCCCCCTTGCGGATTGGCCCCGGCAACGAGCCCCACCAATCCTGAGTTCCACCGCTTGGGGTTTGGCCCCCGGCAACTAGCCCGACCAATCTATGCGCCTCACACCATAAACCCTTACTACCCCCTGCGCCCGGCAACTAGCCCGACCAATCTATACGCCCCACGACCCCTCACACCACAACCCCATCACCCTTTACTACCCCCTATTCTTGTGGTTTTAAAGTTTAAAAACCAGCCTGTAACAGCCAAACGGGGTCCTTCCCCGGAGCGGCTGAGGGACCCTGACGCGTCAGAAATAAACTACCTCTTGCTTTTGCATCGACTCGAGAGTTGGTGACTGTTTCCTTGGGGGTGCCCATCCTAGCTG
>CAUYON010175254.1:0-24257 GCA_963573935.1 Arctocebus calabarensis
CCAAACAACAATGACGGCTGCAACCAAAGGATGGCCGGGCGTTGTGGCGGGCGCCTGTAGTCCCAGCTACTTGGGAGGCAGAGGCAGGAGACTCGCTTGAGCCCAGGAATTGGAGGTTGCTGTGAGCTGTGAGGCCACGGCCCTCTAACCAGGGTGACAGCTTGAGGCTCTGTCTCAAAAAAAAAAAGCCTAGCATTCTGAAAGGCCCAGGCCAATGGATTGTTTGAGCTCAGGAGTTGGAGACCAGCCTGACCAAGAGCAAGATCCCCGTCTCTACTAAGAATAGAAAAGGTAGCTGGGTGTTGTGGGAAGCCAGCTACTAGGGAGAATGAGGCAAGAGATCACTTGCGCCCAAGAATTTGAGGTTGCTGTGAGCTATGACACAGGGGCACTCTACCTAGGGGGGCATATTTGACCCCCTAGGTATTTGGACAGTGAAACTCTGTCTCAAATTAAAAAAGAACCATTTCAAGTGCTAGACAGACTAAGGAATTTTAACATAATAATACAAAAGGCTCACTGATATGGTATCGAATTTTACATTGCAAATAATCTTTAAGAAACTACTACTTGTCAAGTTTTGATGTCAAATCAAATTAAGAATATCCATAGTTACCTGAAAAAAGCTATTAAAATATTACTCCTCCTAACTACATATATGTGTGAAATGGATATTCTTCATATCCTTCAATCAAAACAACATATTGTGACAGATGAGAATCCAGCTGTCTTCTATTTAACCAGACATTTAATAATGTGATGTGATTAAAAATAAAGAGATTCTTAAAACAGCAAAATGCTACCATCCTTCTTACTAATCACTTTGATTTTTTTTTAACTATTAATTCTCATTAAAAGCCTGTTAGGCCACATCTCTATATACTCCAACAGGCTCACTCTTTCAGCTTCTTCCAATTCCTTTCCCCTCTCTACTTCTCTCTTGCAGAGTCAAGAAATCCAAGACAAAGTTCAATGTTCATTATGCTTTGGGGATAGAAACTCCGCCAAGGGAGAGATGAGAAACTATGCAACCCAGTATCTCATTAAGGCCTAAACTGAGTCTGGTGTGGTGGCTCACACCTGTAATCCTAGCACTCTGGAGGCTGAGGCGGGAGGATCTCTTGAGCTCAGGAGTCTGAGACAGATAAAGACCAAGACCCCATGACCCTATCTCTACTAAACATTGAAAAAAAAATTAGCCAAATGTTGTGGTGGGTGCCTGTAGTCCTAGCTACTCAGGAGGCTCAGACAGGAGGGTCACTTGAACCCAAGAGTTTGAGTTTGCTGTGAGCTAGGCTGAAGCCATGGCACTCTAGCCTGGGCAATAGAGTGAGACTCTTTCTCAACAAAGAGCTAAACTGTATCATAAATATGTTTAAATGATATAGCAATACAAGGTAACTAAAACTAATACTAATAATCAACGGGCTAAGGCACCAGCCACATACACCTGGGCTGGTGGGATCGAATCCAAACAACAAGGATGGCTGCAACCAAAAAAATGGCCAGGCGTTGTGGTGGGTGCCTGTAGTCCCAGCTACTTGGGAGGTGGAGGCAGGAGACTCTCGTGAGCCCAGGAATTGAAGGTTGCTGTGAGCTGTGATGCCACAGCACTCCATCCAGGGCGACAGCTTGAGGCTCTGTCTCAAAAAAAAAAAAAAAAACTAATACTGGCAAGAGGCATCACAGAAAGGGGAGAATCTCTAAATATAATTAATTATTGTTGATAGTACTACATCAGAATATTATTAGAGAGATAAACCAAAAGTGACAAGAAGTATTGTATATTCATATATATTATAGAATGATAAAGCAATTGTGACAAAATATATCAACTGTGTTTTCTTTCTTTTTTTTTTTAAATTTTTTTGTAGAGATAGAGTTTCACTTTATCGCTCTCGGTAGAGTGCCGTGGCGTCACACAGCTCACAACAACCTCCAACTCCTGGGCTTAGGCGATTCTCTTGCCTCAGCCTCCTGAGTAGCTGGGACTACAGGTGCCCAATGCAACGCCCGACTATTTTTTTGTTTTGTAGTTCAGTGAGGCTGGGTTAGAACCCACCACCTTCGGTATATGGGGGTGCCGCCCAGTGTTTTTTTTCTTAATTTATTGTTGGGGAGTCATTGAGGGTACAAAGAACCAGGTTTCACTGATTGCTTGTATCTGATAAAGACCCTCCCATAATAGCATTCCACCCCCAAAAGGTGTACCAACACCACTACCCGGGTGACACACACCAACCCCCTCCCTTCTTCCCTCTCTCTGCTCTCCTAATTCCCCACCCTACACTGTGTGCTAGGTCATTAATTGTCCTAATATCAGAATTGAGTTACATAGGATTCTTATTTCTATATCAAATGTTGAATTTGGAAAATCACACAAAATTTCTTTGTTTTATTTTTTAACTTTTCTATAAATTTGAAAATACTTTAAAATAAAAATATTTTAACTTTCTAAAAATAAAAAGGTGACAGAAAAAGCCCATTCCTTCCTCAGATATTCAGCCAATTCTACTTTTTATAATTAAATAGACTAAAATGTTCATATCCTACTATATTCACTATATCCACTATACTAAATAGGTAACAAGCCTGCCAATCTTTTCTGATTTGAAATGAATAATATTTGACACGGGCCCGTAAGTGTCACCACTAAAGTGACTGGAAGATTTTTGTAAGAGTTCAGAGCTCTAATAATATTTTAAAACACTGAAGCACTGAAGGAAATCTCCAGCAGGAAGGCGTTAACTTTAAGTTAACAGTTTCTTTTGGTTCATCACAGAACAAATCGGGATGCTTGTCTTTGAACTGTTCTAAAAGACCACATAGTATACCTGTTTTGCTTCAGCTAGCAATTCTGCTGGATGCTTCCCAGAGAAGCACAGGTAAAAGATGCTACTATGAGACTGTAATACAGGCTAAGCTGGTGAGAGTTTAGCTGAAAACACTATGTTATTTTCAGTTGTTTCTTCTACCTCCCATGACACTTAATTCATTACCATGTTGAATATATACTGTTTCTATAAACATGTCTCTGTAACTTCCTATAAAAATATGTCTTATACAACTTCCTTTCTCATTCTCCACAATCTGTTACATATTCCCTTCTATAGCTTCTTTCCTAGGGTCACTTCGCTAGGAAATATATGTATGTATTATCCCTCTTAAACCTAGGGATTCTTTCTCATGGCAACCTAAGCATTCATTTAAACACAAGATTTGGTTGTCTACTCTATGTTTAGCCACTGTGCCTTCCCAGTCAGTATTCTCAGCAACAGCTATATTGCCTGATACCCAGCTAGTGCCCAACAAATGGATGTTAGATGAATAAATGATTGCAATTTGGAGGGGAAAAAAATTCATCTGGTGATAAAAATACTATTTGATATTCTCATGCTTTTCTTAAAGACAAAACCAACAAATTAGGATTCTACTTTTTGCAATACCTTTGTTCAACTGAATTTTATTCAGATTGTATTATTTTTGAATATTAAAATATCATAATCAGGCTCGGCGCCTGTGGCTCAACGGGCTAAGGTGCCAGCCACGTACATCTGAGCTAGCGGGTTCGAATCCAGCCTGGGCCCGCCAAACAACAATGATGGCTGCAACCAAAAAAATGGCCGGGCGTTGTGGCGGGCGCCTGTAGTCCCAGCTACTTGGGAGGCGGAGGCAAGAGACTCGCTTGAGCCTAGGAACTGGAGGTTGCTGTGAGCTGTGATGCCACAGCACTCTATCCAGGGGGACAGCTTGAGGCTCTGTCTCAAAAAAAAAAAAAAAATAAATATATTAAAAAAAAATAGCTGGGCGTTGTGGCAAGTGCTTGTAGTCCCAGCTGAGGCCAGAGAATCACTTGAGCTCAAGAGTTGGAGGTGGCTGTGAGCTATGACGCCCTGGCAATCTACTGGGGGCGACAAAGAGAGACTCTGTCTGAAAAACAAAAAAAGTTTACTGACACCAGCTTTTCTCCAACAGCACAGGCTTACTTTGTGTCTCTGCGTCACATTTTGGTAACTCTCATAATATTTCAAACTTTATTTTTTTGCAGCCTGGACATTTATTGACAGGGGACAGTGCTGGTGAGGGTCCTCAGTGCCCAGTTGGCCAGCAGGCACACATGGCCCGGTGCTCAGCCCGTAGCAGAAGGGTCTCTGTGCCTGGGTCCAAGCTGTTGGCCACCTTCCACAGGTCCTGCAGGGCGGCTTCACGAACTCCAATGCACTGCCGCTTTGTGCAGGACTGCACTCTCACGCCCAGCGGCGGGCTCCGCGAGGCCCTGGTGCCCAGCAGCGTCAGGGTCAGCAGCAGCAACAGCAGGAACATTGGCAACCTGAGTGCTGGTTCGGGCTGCCCTCAGTTCAGGGACCCCACCACCACGGAGGAGCTTGGGTAACTGGGGAAGATGTTCTGTTTGTGGCGCCCAGACTTTTTCATTATTATTATATCTGT
Source organism: Arctocebus calabarensis (assembly GCA_963573935.1). Taxonomy (NCBI): domain Eukaryota; kingdom Metazoa; phylum Chordata; class Mammalia; order Primates; family Lorisidae; genus Arctocebus; species Arctocebus calabarensis. The sequence continues at coordinate 4,450 of CAUYON010175254.1, forward strand.
TACTGTGATTGGTGATCAGTGATCTTTTTTCTTTTTCTTTTTCTTTTTTGAGACAGATTCTCACTGTGCTGCTCAGGCTAGAACATAGTGGGGTCAGCCTGGCTCACAGCAACCTCAAACTCCTGAATTCAAGAGTGTTCCTATGCCTCAGCCTTAGCCTCCCAGGTAGCTGGTACTACAGGTGTGCACCCCCACATCCAGCGAATTTTTCTATGTTTAGTAGAGACGGTGTTTTGCTGTCATGCTCTTGGTCAGGCTGGTCTCAAACTCCTGAGCTGAAGTGATCTCTTCCCTTGGCCTCCCAGAGTACAGGTGTGAGCTGCTGTGCCTGCCGGTGAACAGCGATTTTCTTTCTTTTTTTTTTTTTTTTTTTTTTTGAGACAGAGTCTCACTTTGTCACCCTTGGTAGATAGAGTGCTCTGGAGTCATAGCTCACAGCAACCTCAAGCTCTAGGACTCTAGCAATTCTCTTGCCTCAGCCTCCCCAGCATAGTGAGACTCTGTCTCAAAAAAAAGGAAAGAATGCACCCGGATATTTACATCTGTGTAGAAAAAAAAACTTGCCTGTCATACAAATGTTTTGTTTTGTTTTGTTTGAGACAGAACCCCAAGCTGTTGCCCTGGGTAGAGTGATGCCACAGCTCACAGCAACCTCCAACTCCTGGCTTAAGTGATTCTCTTGCCTCAGCCTCCCAAGTAGCTGGGACTACAGGCACCCACCACAATGCCCAGCTACTTTTTGGTTGTAGTTGTCATTGTTGTTTGGTGGGTCCAGCCTGGATTCGAACCTGTCAGGTCTGGTGTATGTGGCTGGCACCTTAGCCGCTTGAGCTACAGACGCTGAGCCTGACACAAATGTTGACTGATTCAGGTATTGCTCTGGCAACTCAAATACCAAAAGCAGCATTGTTGTGGGCAATGTAATTTTCTGAATTCCAGAAAAATTCAGGGTACATCTGTTGTAGTTATTTGCTCACTGGTATTTCCAGTTCACCTTTACCCAGGTGTTAGTAGGACTGAACTTCCCAACTTCCTAGAAGTCACGTGGCCGTGACTTGCTTTCACCATGGAAATATGTATAAGTGAAGTCTGCCACTACAGGGCTGGAGCTTTTTTTTTTTTTTAGACATAGAGCCTTACTTTGTCACCCTCGGTAGAGTGCCATGAAGTCACAGCTCACAGCAACCTCCAGCGCTTGGGCTTAGGTGATTCTCTTGCCTCAGCCTCCAGAGTAACTGGGACTACAGGTGCCCGCCACAACGCCCGGCTATTTTTTTGTTGCAGTTTGAGAGCTGGAGCATTTAACCTTGATGAAAAACGGCTCCAAGTGATGAAGGCTCCAACAGCCGAGGTCGCAAGAAACTATGATGAGGTGAGCAGAGTATTCTGTCTGTCTACATTGACATGTCGCATGATGAGAAACAAACTTGTATGTTAAACTACCAAGATTTGGGCGTTATTTACTACTGAAGCATAACCTTGCCTGATATAACATTAAAAATATTTCCATGGCTCGGTGCCTGTGGCTCAATGGGCTAAAGCGCCAGCCATGTACACCTGAGCTGGTGGGTTCGAATCCAGCCCAGGCCCACCAAACAACAATGACGGCTGCAACCAAAAAATGGCCAGGTGTTGTGGTGGGCGCCCTGTAGTCCCAGCTACTTGGGAGGCAGAGGCAAGAGACTCGCTTGAGCCCAGGAATTGGAGGTTGCTGTGAGCTGTGATGCCACGGCACTCTATCCAGGGTGACAGCTTGAGGCTCTGTCTCAAAAAAATAAATAAATAAATAAAAATGAAAACGTTTCCAAAAATGTTTATATTTTTATGCAAAATGGAATTAAGCCCCAGGCTCTAATCATCATAAACAACCTTTTTGGCTGCATAAATATCCAGGACCCCTGGAAAGTCACGAAGGATGCAGGACAATTCTTTGTTACTGCAGACTATCTTCCTCCTTGTCTGCCCCAGCCCAGCAGACTGGTAGCATTGCCCTCAACCATTATGGCAACCCAAATACCATCCTCACAAGTTTCCAAAACACTCTCTTAGGAAGTAGCACCACCCCACTGAGAACTGGCCTTCAGGGACCAGGTTGATTATGAAACTAGTGAAGAGGGCTGGACGAAGACTGAGATCCAGGGAGGAGCTAAGCTTCTAATGGGGACCCATTGTCCACGCCAACAACTGTTGCTATCAGGGAAAATACTCAGTTGCCAAATCTTCCAATGATTCAACAAAAGGCTAAAATCCAGATTCTTGTGTAAAATCTTTTAATTTTGAAACCAATGGGTTAATTCTATCAGGCTTGCTCTGCTTACCCAGGAATTCAAGGCAGCAGTGAGTTAACAACACACCACTCACTCCAGCAAGATCCTGTCTCTCTCTCTTTTTTCTTTAGAGACAGAGTCTCACTTTTTTGACATCAGTAGAGTGCTGTCCTGTCGCAGCTCACAGCAACCTCCAGATCTTGGGCTTAGGTGATTCTTGCCTCAGCCTCCCTAGTAGCTGGGACTACAGGCGCCGGCCACAATACCCAGCTATTTCTTTGTGGCAGTTTGGCCAGGGCTGGGTTCAAACTCGCCATCCTCGGTACAAGGGGCTACTCACTGAGCTACAGGTGATGCCCAAGATCTTATCTCTAATAATAAAAAAAAAAAAGCTACATCAAGCTCCTGGACTCAAGTGATCCTCCTGCCTTGGCCTCTGAAAGTGCTGGAATTACAAGCTCAACCAAAAATAATTTTTTTTAAACCCTTTGGGAGTGAAACAAAATAGTTCTGCTGGTTTGATGGCAGCCTGTGTGCCCCATTTTGCAAAGCGTCAAATGCTAGTGAAATCTGAGTTTGTATTTTGTCAAGTCCCTTCATTTCCAAGTGAGGAACAGAGGAATAACTCTGTCCAAGTTGTCAAAGAAAATTAAAATCTCAGGCCCGCCTGCCCCCAGAAATCCTTATTTAAAAGGTAAGGTAAAGGTCTCTGGCACCTGCAAAGAGCTGGCCTCACAGATCGTTCATTAAGGAAACTCCTTGCTGGCCTCTGGAAAGGTGACTTTGCGGAAAAGCTATCAAACGGGAGGTAGGAGAAACAAACTCACAGCACAGAACTGACCTTCTGAAGAGAAAAAAATCACAATTATTCTTTTTGTTTAATCAAAACTCTTGTGGCCTAATTCATTTTCCTAACCTTCAAGAGCCCTGAATGGACACTAAAGGTGTCAGCTCCTCGCTGGAGCTCTCGGTGTCAGTTCCGGCCAACAACAGATTCGAAGGACTCCGATAAGACAGAAAGAACACCTGCAACTGCTTTGCCCTGTTTTTGCAATCTGTCTGCTAACAAAGACAAATCCTCTCGACACCACCACTTTTCCTCAAATGCCCAGGACTTTCACCCATCCTTCTTGCTATGGCTACTCCCTCCCTCCCTCTTCTCTCTCTTTCTCAGGAAAATAAACTTTGTACTTCTATCTCTCCTAATCACTGTGCAAGAATTCTTTCTCCATCTCTAGAGCACCTAGTTAAGTTTCCACCCTAACATCTCCTGTAAACAAGGATATGCAAATTATAAATTTAGGTTTCCAGGCTAAGTCTAGCTCCTAAAACTAAAATCTGTTTGATTCCACACTAATAATGAATTACAGGTTTATCTTCTCTGGTGCAGAGCAGAGACAAGAGGATCAAATTTTCTTCCAGGCCAGGTACAGTGGCTCACACCTGTATTCCTAGCACTCTGAAAGGCCGAGGCGAGTGGATTGCTTGAGCTCTGGAGTTGGAGACCAGTTTGAGCAAGAGAGACACCCCATCTCTAAAAATAGCTAGGCACTGTGGCCTCACCTGCAGTCCCAGCTGCTTCAGAGGCTAAGGCAAGAGAGTTGCTTGAGCCCAAGATTTTGAGTTTTCTGTGAGCTCTGACTCCACAGCACTCTATCAAAGGGTGACAAAGTGAGACTCTGTCTCAAAAAAAAACAAAAAAACCATGGCCAGGCGCCTGTGGCTCAGTGGGCTAAGGCGCCAGGCACAGTACACCTGAGCTTGTGGGTTCGAATCCAGCCTGGACCCGCCAAACAACAATGGCGGCTGCAACCAAAAAATGGCCAGGCATTGTAGTGGGCACCTGTAGTCCCAGCTACTTCGGAGGTGGAGGCAAGAGACTCACTTGAGCCCAAGAATTGGAGGTGAATCCAGGGTGACAGCTTGAGGCTCTGTCTTGGGGGCCGGGGGGGGGGTGTGAGGAAACTTTCTTCCTCCTGCCCATGGGACATCTACATAATTGATGCTTCCTTACTCCCTTTTCATACTGATCTTATGCCATATAAAATATAGATTTTCGGCTTGGCGCCTGTGGCTCAACGGGCTAAGGCGCCAGCCACATACACCTGAGCTTGGGGGTTCGAATCCAGCCTGGACCCGCCAAACAACAATGGCGACTCTAACCGAAATAACAGCCGGGCGTTGTGGCGGGCACCTGTAGTCCCAGCTACTTGGGAGGTAGAGGCAGGAGACTCCCTTGAGCCTGGAATTGGAGGTTGCTGTGAGCTGTGATGCCACGGCACTCTACCCAGGGTGACAGCTTGAGGCTCTGTCTCAAAAAATATATATATATATATTTTTTTTTTCCTGTTCTCACAAGAATGTAACCATTTTGTCTCACTATCTAGTCCTTTTTTTTTTTTTTCTTTCTGTGTACCCTAGCCAAAGCTCCCAAGTTCCCCTTTGGAAAAAGCACAACAGATTGTCTGTGGTTTGCGCTTTTCCTGGCACATTCTCAACTTCGGTTTAATAAACCTCCATTGACTGAGACTTTTGCTTCAGTCTTGTATTTTCTATTGTCAAACTGTACACTGACTTACCCAAGCTACAGAGTTGGATACCAGAATCACACCATCTGAAACGTATGTGGTCCTTACTGCAAAATCTTATTTAATAATGCAGTCAGTTCTATTATTATCTCACTTAACTAATTAATACTAGAATCCAGATCTTCTGATTCCCAGGCCACCCCTTTGTACTCTTCCCTGACAAGCTATCATAAAAAAATAAATCCTATTTTCCTGCCTCACCTGTCTCAAAGTTTCCTTAGTCGCCCTCTTAGGGCTTGTTATAGAGTGCTGCAGAAAAATGACAAAGTGGAAAATATAAAATATTAAAACTAAAGAGAGAAAATAGTGTTACAAACAAGGAGCCAGGAGGGTGCAAAAAGGGTCCTGAAGAACGTTCTAGAGAATTTCCATGCAAACAAGCCCTCCCGGCTGCAGGGGATCCATACGCCATGTTACGATTTGCAATTTCTCAAAAACTTTTTTAAGCCAAAGAAAGCAAGATGCGCTGAAGCAGCGGAACAGACGAGCCGCCTGGGCGCCCCAGGGCCCGCCCGCCGGCCACGTGACCGGCCAAGATGGCCGACCTGGGAGACGGTTGCCCGGCGGGGCGGGAGCCTGCGCGAGAGCCGGACTCAGGGCCCGAGGCTGGAGAAGAGTTTGAGATCGTGGACCGCAGCCAGCTGCCAAGCCCGGGAGAGCTGCGGAGTGCGGGGAGGCCGCGGACTGCAGCCGAAGGCTGGTCGACGCCCATCCTGACCCTTGCGCGAAAGGCCTCCGAGAACCTGTCGGCGAGTTGCGGGAGCGCGCTGCGCGCGGCCGCCGGGCGGAGCGGCGGGGACGGCGGCGCGGACGTGGCGGCGCGCGCAGGTAGGCTTGTCGCCGGCCCTGGTGGCGGAGGGAGCTGGGCTGGCGAGGGCGTGTGAGTTAGACGAGTAGACAGCCTGTCCACACGCCTCGCCGCCCGTCTGGTTTCTTTCCTCCGAGCCGCCAAAGCACGATAAACGCAGGGGCTCGGAGAGACTTACCGCAAGCCTGCGTGTCCACGTGTGCGCCCAGGACAGCGGCAGCATTCCCAACCATCGACTTTAGATGGCGGAAACGTACTGATGGAGCTTTAAGTAACCTGTACCAGTTTTTAAAATACGTAAAATGAAGCCAGGACTGTTTGCTTGCTTTTCCTTATTTTTACTTTACTTTTATTTTTTTTAGACAGAGTCTCACTATGTCGCCCTCAGTAGAGTGCCGTGGCGTCACAGCTCACAGCAGCCTCTAACTCTTGGTTTCAAGCAATCCTCTTGCCTCAGCCTGCCAAGTAGCTGGGACGACAGGCGCCCGCCACAACGCCCGGCTATTTTGTTGTTGTTGCAGTTGTCATTGTTTATCAGGCTCAGGCCGGGCTCCAACCTGCAAGCCTCGGTGTATGTGACCGGCGCCCTACCCACAGAGCTACGGGCGTCGCCCTGTTTTCTTGCTTTTAAATCCCACGATGCCAGCTGGCCGCGCCCATTGAGTGTGGACAATACAGCACGAACTCCAGGCGCAGCTGGAGCGCGAAGTCAGAAGTTCGGGGAAGTTCCTCCCCAAAAGCTCAGCGGCTAGAGTGCCAACCACATACACTGGAGCTGGCAGGCTCAAATCCAGCCCGTGCGCCGGGCTTTGTGGCGGGCGCCTGTGGTCCCAGCTACTCGGAGGCTGAGGCCGAGGCAGGAGACTCGCTTGAGCCCAGGAATTGGAGGTTGCTGTGAGCTGTGATGTTACAGCGCTCTATCCAGGGTGACAGCTTGAGGCTCTGTCTCAAAAAAAAGAAAGAAAGAAAGAAAAGGGTGGCACCTGTGGTTCAGTGAGTAGGGCGCTGTATACAGAGGGTGGGGTGTTCGAGCCTGGCTCCCGCCAAACTGCAACAAAAAATAGGACGTGTGGCAAGCACCTGTAGTCCCAGCTACTCGGGAGGCTGAGGCAAGAGAATCGCCTAAGCCCAAGAACTAGAGGTTGATGAGCTGTGATGTGCAGTGAGCTGTGATGCCACAGCACTCTACAGAGGGCAACAAAGTGAGACTCTGTCTCTAAAAAGAAAGAAAGAGAGAGAGAGAGAGGGAAGGAGGGAAGGAAGGAAGGAAGGAAAGAAAGAAAGAAAAGAAAGAAAAAGAGGCTCTGTGACTGTAGCTCAGTGGCTAGGGTGCCAGCGAATAACACAACACCGGAGCTGGCGGGTTCAAATCCAGCCCGGGTCTGGCAAACAACAATGATGACTCCACCCCAAAAAATAGCTGGGTGCTGTGGTGGGCGCCTTTAGTCCCAGCTACGTGGGAGGCTGAGGCAACAGAATCACTTAAACCCAAAGAGTTTCAGGTTGCTGTGCGCCATGATGCAACAGCACTCTACCTAGAGCAACATAGTGAGATTTTGTCTGAAAAAAAAGACCTCTAAAACCAGACACTTAGAGCTATGCTATCCAATATAGTAGCCCCTATCATATGTGATGTTTAAATGTGAAATTAAAATTCAGGTTCAGCACCTGTAGCTCAGTGAGGCTGGTGGGTTTAGCCTGGGCCTGCTAAACAACAACTGAAACAAAAAAATAGCCCGGCATTGTAACCGGTGTCTGTAGTTCCAGCTATGTGGGAGGCTGAAGCAAGAGAATCACTTAAGCCCAAGAATTTGAGGTTGCTGTGAGCTGTGACATCACAGCACTCTACCGAGGGCCACATGAGACATCTCAAAAAAAAAAAAAAAAGAAAGAAATTAAAATTTAATTAAAAATTGAATTCCTACACTTTTTAATTGAGTTTTTAAACTGAAATTTAATAATTTTTAATTGAATTAAAAACAATTTCTCAGTCACATTGATGACTGAGACTGGTTATCTGGCTAGAGGCTACTGTATTGGATAGCACAGCGTAGAACATTTTCATCTTCATGGATAGTGTTGGGGAACACCTGAGTAAAGACCAGTGCTTTCTAAGAAGCATTATCGTGTGCCTTTCAGGTTTCTTGATTCCCTCCCATAGACTGGTTGGTACATGTGCTATAGATGTCAGCATTGACTACAAAATAGTGAATTTCGAGACTTTCAGTGCTTAAGAAGAATTAATGAGTAAAGTTTAAAAACTCCTGGCAATGAAAAGTTAAGACTAGAGAGTGATAAGGGAGCCTCTTCACCCCAGAAATCTATTTGCCACAAACTTGTCAGCTTTTCCAGAGACTTTTCCACACAGCTGTAGATATTTGTTTGTATACCCATTGACAGTCCTGAAAGTCAAGGTTTGAGGTCTTCTGGAGGCCTCTTAGACAATTCATAGCACAGAGTAAGCAAAAAATAAATGTTAGCAATTTATCGACAAAATGTATGAGTGTCAGCCGGACTCAGTGGCTCATGCCTATAATCCCAGCACTTGGGAGACTATGGTGGGTAGATTGCCTGAGCTCACAGGTTTGAGACCAGCCTGAGCCAGAACGAGACCTCATCTCTAAAAATAGCCAGTGTTGTGGTGGGCACCTCCCAGCTACTTGGGAGGCTGAGGCAAGAGGAACTCTCGAGCCCAACAGTTTGAGGTTGCTGTGAGTCATGAAGCCACAGAATTCTAGCCAGGGTGACAAAGTGAAACTCTTGTGTCAAAAAAAAGGTGTCAGTGTCTAGCTCAGAACAGGATTTGTTGAACAAATGTATATGTGAAAAATATCTGTTTTCCAAGTCTTAGATCTTTACGTGTATTCATTCACTCAGTCCTCACAGTAGTCCTAGGTAATAGCAGGACTGGCTTCATGAGTGTGCAGTCAATGTAGGCTTTGATCAATGTGGTCAAAAGGGCCAAGTACTCCGAAATGCCTCTGCTTGAAATTCCTTTTCTTTTTAGAGACAGGATCTTGTTCTGTCACCCAGGCTGGAGGATGTAATGGCACAATCATTCCTTACCACAGCCTCATACTCTGGACTCAAGTGTTCCTCCTTGTCTCAGCCCCCTAAGTAGCTGGGAGTACAATACAAGGTCATGCCCCTGTACCCTGCTAGAGACATTTATGTATGTATATGTATGTATGTCAAAGTCTTGCTCTGTAGCAAGCCAGAGGACAGTGGTGTCACCATACCTCACTGCAACTGCAAAATCATGGGCTCAAGTGATCCTCCTGTTTCAGCCTCCTGAGTAGCTGAGACTATAGGCAAACACTACCTCACTGGGGCAATTTTTCTATTTTTTGCAGAGATGGGGGCCTCACTTTTGCTCAGGCTACTTTCAGAATTCCTGGCTTCAAGCAGTTCTCCCACCTCACCCTCCCAAGAGTGCTAAGATTACATCGAGTGCTAGAGGGCTAGGATTATAGGCCTGAGCGCCACCAAGCCTAGAGTTATTTAGAGAAGCAGTGAGGTTATGACTAAGGGCATGGGCTCAAGAAGCAAAGTGTCTTGGTTCAAGACCTGGCTCTACCCCTTCTAAGTAACTTGGTCTACTACACAAGCCAGCTAAGTAATTTGTGAGGCCCAGTGCAGAACTTAAGGCTTGGAGCAAAATGAAGTCATTCTCTACTTCCTGTAGCCTTAATGGATTGCCCTTCCCTGCAGGGATCAGGTGGATGGGAGTCCCCTCCCTACTTGCTTGCCTAACACACTATGGTACCCACCCTGCTCTGACATCCTGAGAGCACAATCCCAATCCTTCCTGGGCCAGCTGTTGATGAGATCAGGGAGGGGTAAGGGGAGGCCCCAGAGCAGCCTGAGAGTGTCCCGGGGTGGCTGAGGATCTGTCTGAGAAAGCCAGTCGAAGGTGGAACCACACCTGAGCTTGGCTTTAAGGCCTCCATACACATTCCTTTGTCCCATTGGATTTCATTTAAAAACAAATTCAAAGATAAAATTGTTAAGAATTTCAGGGCTGGGAAAAAAAAAAAGAAAAAAAGAATTTCAGGGCTGGGCATAGTGGCTCACACTCATAATCCCAGCATTCTGGTAGGCCAAGGAAGGAGTGCTTCAGGTCAGGAGTTTTAGACCAGCCCGGGTGATATAGCAAGATCCCATCGCTACAAAAAAATTTAAAAAATTAGTTGCGTGTGGTGGTACACATGCATGTAGGAGGGGGACTGGGATGGGAGGATCACTTTCATCCAGGAATTTGAGGCTGCAGTGATCCATTATTGCACAACAGAGGGGGACCCCACCTCTAAAAATAATAATAAATAACTTTGGGCCAGGCACAGTGGCTCACACCTGTAATCCTAGCACTCTGGGAGGCCCAGGTGGGTGGTTCGCTTGAGCTTAGGAGTCTAAGACCAACTTGAGTAAGAGCAAGACCCCATCTCGACTAAAAATAGAAAAATTAGCCAGGCACTATGGTAAGCACCTGTAGTCCCAGTGACTCCGGAAGCTAATATAAGAGAATCACTTGAGCCCAGGAGTTTGAGGTTGCTGTGAGCTATGATTTTACAGCACTCTACCAAGGGCAATAGAATGAGACTCTGTCTCAAGAAAAAACTTAAAAAAAAAAAAAAATCAGGCTAGGCCTGTTGGCTCATGCCTATAATCCTAGTACCCTGGAAGGCTGAGAAGAGAGGATCACTTGAGCTCAGACATTCGAGACCACTCTGAGCAAAAGCTAGACCCTGTCTCTACTAAAAATAGAAAAATTAGCCAAGTATCATGCCACCTGTCTGTAGTCCCAGCTACTTGGGAGGCTGAGGCTTTCCTAGGCTGATTGCTCGAACCTAGGAAACCCAGTAGTTTAAGGTTGCTATGAGCTAGGCTCACTCCATGGCATTCTAGCCAGGGACAATTGAGTGAGACTATCTAAAAGAAAAACACAAAAGAACATTCAACGACCAGTAAGTCCGCCTTCCCAGAAACTGTCTCCAGTACTACTTACTGTATCTTTCCGAGGATGTGCAAACAGGACTACATGTTGTCTTTTAGCATGATGCCTCCTAAAATGGAAGTAACAAAACCATGTTATAAGAATTAACGGTTGCCAAGTACAATGTCTTACACATGGGTGCTCAGTAACAAAGGCATCCTTTCATTTTAAAATTATGTAGAAATATGACTTTGTTTTCTTCCATGGCAGATTTTATTTTCCAAGTGCAGCTTTTTCCAAACTGTAATAAACACAATAACTTTTTCCCCTTTGCATTGCCAAACTCCTTAAAGTGAAAATTCTTGAAAATTAAGAAATGTTTAAAATGTTTTTCTTCCTATTGATATAGGTTAGCATCATGAGCTACTCAAAACTAAAAATCAAATTTATAAACAGGCCATGTGAGGTGGTGCACACTTGTGATCCTAGCACTCTGAGAGGCTAAATAGGAGGATAGCTTGAGCTCAGGAGTTTGAGACTTGCCTGAGCAAGAGCAAGCAAGACCCCCATCTCTACAAAAAGAAAAAAGTCAGCCAGACATGGTGGTGTGCACCTATAGTCCCAGCTACTCAGAGGCTGAGGCAAGAAGATTGTATAAGCCCAGGAGTTGGAGATTGCAGTGAGCTGCAGTGATGCCACTGCACTCTAGCTTGGGTGATAGAGTGAGACTCTAGTCTCCAAAAGAAAAAGAATCAGTGGCTCAGCGCCTGTGGCTCAACAGGGTAAGGCACCAGCCACGTACACCTGAGCTGGCAGGTTCGAATCCAGCCCAGGCCCACCAAACAACAATGACGGCTGCAACCAAAAAAATGGCAGGGCGTTGTGGCGGGCGCCTGTAGTCCCAGCTACTTGGGAGGCGGAGGCAAGAGACTCACTTGAGCCCAGGAGTTAGAGGTTGCTGTGAGCTGTGATGCTACAGCACTCTATCTAGGGTGACAGCTTGAGGCTCTGTCTCAAAAAAAAGAAAAAGAATCAGTTACTCTTCTATAATTCAGAACCCAACAGCAACATCTATAGAGCCCCATTGAGACCGGGCATGTTCTCTAGCTCATTGTCTTAACAGCTTCGTTCATTTATGTTGTAGGACCCACTCTGGAAGACAGTCAAAGTTGAGATCCCTAATCAGACTGTTTATTTGAAATTCAGTAAACGTAGAACTTTGTGATATCCTGTGTGTTGTGTTGAACCATTTTTAAAGAATGTTAGAGATGTTCCCAAAGACCAAGGTCACAAAGCTAGTAAAATTGAGATGGGACTGCTAAAAGATCGCTCGGCTTTAATGTTCTATGCCTGAGTACAAATGGGCACAGGCAACCAACAGGAAGGAACTCAAGGAGATGGCTGCAGAACACTACCACACCCCCAGAAGCAGTGGTGAGGGCCCCTGCCACCCAGCGCTGACTGCCTGAGACGCTCGTCTTGACATTTTTTGCTCACATGATCCCTTGAAAAAATCTCCAACTTTAAAAGTCGACATATAAAATTCTTCATCATAATTTTAAAGTTACTCAGGATTCATTTTCTGGTTTAGTGTCAATATTGACTTTTAAAAATAAAATTGTTACATGGTTCTTAGAAGTCTATCAGTTGGCATAGAAACACCTTAATGAACTGAGAATCACCACTATAGATCTTAAAAATAGTTATTTATTACTTGAAAATTTTACATTTTCCCTTTTATTCCTTGAACCTGAATTTCCATTCCACTTCTGGTACAGATTTTTATGTTAATGTAATAGATTTATGTTTTTCAAAATGTTACAGGTTATCATAAGTCTCAGCAAAAATCTATAAATAATTAAAATTTAATAGATTTTTCTTGTGGTTAAAGCTCTAAGAGTATAAAAAATTTTCCTTTTTTTTGAGACAGAGCCTCAAGCTGTCACCCTGGATAGAGTGCTCTGACATCACAGCTCACAGCAACCTCCAATTCCTGGGCTTAAGCGAGTCTCTTGCCTCAGCCTCCCAAGTAGCTGGGAATACAGGCGCCCGCCAGCTCAGATGTACATGGCTGGCGCCTTAGCCCGTTGAGCCACAGGCAATGTGCCTTCCTTTTTTTTTTTTTTTTTTTTTTTTTTGAGACAGAGTCTCACTATTTCGTCCTCAGTAGAGTGCCGTATCATCACAGCTCACAGCAACTTCAAACTCTTGGGCTCAAGCAATTCTCTTGCCTCAGCCTCCCAAGTAGCTGAGATTACAGGCACCTGCCACAATGCCTGGCTAGTTTTTGTTGCAGTTGTCATTGTTGTTTTACCCAGCCCCGGCCAGGTTTGAACCTGCCACCCTCGTTGTATATGGCTGGCACCATAACCACTGTGCTACAGGTGCCGAGCCAGAAAAGTTTTCCTTCTTGGATGAATTACCATTCAATTTATTATTGATGCCACATTGATAACAGGAACATAAGCATAGTTTTTATAACGAATTATTGGTTTCCCTAAGTAAACATGGCTGTGGCCAGCAGCCGCTTAGGTGCCAGTGAGCAAAAGGAGGCAAGAGTTTGTTGCAGTTTGGCTGGGACTGGGTTTGAACCCACCACCCTTGGTATATGAGGCAGGCACCTTACCCACTGAGCCACAGGCACCGCCCAGGAGGCAAGAGTTTGCCCCAGATCATCTTTTTTTTTTTTTTTTTCAGTTTTTGGCCAGGGCTGGGTTTGAACCCACCACCTCTGGCATATAGGTCCAGTGCCCTACTCCTTTGAGCCACAGGTGCCGCCCTGCCCAAGATCATCTTAGCAATGGCACTTCTGTTGCCTTTCCAGATGTTGTCAGTTTCAGGAACTCCGAGTATAGGTTGGCAGCCGTCTCAACCACTTCCCAGCCAACAGACCATTAGGAAAATGAAGCTGTTGCCTCAGAGTTCACCAGCCAGAACCCCTGGAATCTGGAGCTCTTAGCGATAGCCAGGAAAGAGCAGGGTTGGAGGACAGTGCAGTCCTCCTGTGAGTTCTGGCACGGTTACGAGTTGGAAGACCTCAGCATTGCATAGAAATATTTGCTGAGGCTGGGCACGTGGGCATGGTGACTCACGCCTGTAAACCTAGCACTCTGGGAGGCTGAGGCAGGTGGATTGCTTGAGCTCATGAGTTTGAGAGCAGCCTGAGCAAGAGCAGGACCCCATCTCTACTAAAAATAGAAAAACTGAGGCAAAAGGATCACTTGAGCCCAAGTTGGAGGTTGCTGTGAGCTATAATGCCAAAGCATTCTATGCAGGGTGACAACTTGAGACTCTGTCTCAAAAAAAAAAAGGAAGAGGCATGGCGCCTGTGGCTCAGCGGGCTAAGGTGCCAGCCACGTACACCTAAGCTGGCGGGTTCGAATCCAGCCCGGCCCGCCAAACAACAACGACGGCTGCAACCAAAACAAAAATGGCTGGGTGTTGTGGCGGGTGCCTGTAGTCCCAGCTACTTGGGAGGCAGAGGCAGAAGACTCGCTTGAGCCCAGGAATTGGAGGTTGCTGTGAGCTATAATGCCACAGCACTCTACCCAGGGTGACAGCTTGAGGCTCTGTCTCAAAAAAAAAAAAAAAAAAAGAAGAATTTGTTGAGCATCAAAATGGCCAGGTTGCAGTTTCAGCACCCACCCATGAAAGGGCTATTAAAAAGCACTTTTATAGTACCAGAAATGTGGTGGCTTGGGAAGAGTATAGGATGAGTGCTGACAGAGATGCTTAGAAGCAGGAATCAACAGGGCAGTGTCTGTGGCTCAAGGAATAGGGCGCCGGCCCCATATACCAGGGGTGGCAGGTTCGAGCCCAGCCTCGACCAAAACTGCAAAAAAAAAAAAAAAGCAGGAATCAACTTCATGGTCTACCAACCAACCCCTTGGGAGGCAGCCTCAGACTCTAAAGAGCGTCACGACAGAAGGTGGCATGGTTCTACAGCAATGGTTCTCAAGCTTCCTAATGCCGCGACCCTTTAATACTGTTCCTCGTGTTATGGTGACCTCTAACCATAAAATTATTTTCATACACCTGTATCTGTATGGGCTGTATGTGATGGTTTTAGGCAACCCCAGTGAAAGGGTCGTTCGACCCCCCCCCCCAAGGGGTCATAACCCACAGGTTGAGAACTGCTGTTCTACAGGAACCTTGGACAATCTGTGAATAAAATAGAAGTGTTAATTGTTTTTTTGTTTGTTTGTTTTTATAGAGACAGAGTCTCACTTTATTGCCTTCGGTAGAGTGCCATGGCGTCACACAGCTCACAGCAACCTCCAACTCCTGGGCTTAGGCGATTCTCTTGCCTCAGCCTCCTGAGTAGCTGGGACTAGAGGCACCCGCCACAATGCCCAGCTATGTTTTTGTTTTGCAGTTTGGCCAGGGCTGGGTTCAAACCTGACACTCTCGGTACATGGGGCCAGTGCCCTAACCCACTGAGCCATAGCACCAGGTTAGTCCCATTTTTTTCTTACAGATATCCCTGAGAAATCTGGTTCACATAAATAATAGAAATGTATAGCTTTGTTATAGCAATGTTGCTCTTCTGTGAAATCCTTCCAAGTTATATGTTCCAAATCACATTGATCTAATATCAAAAATTGCTTTAGGTTCTTTTGTTTTTCTTCAAAGAAATAATAGAAAATCACTTAATTTGCAACCTAATCATGTTAAACAAATTTCTCAACTTTTGGGAAGTTACCAAAAAATGGTTTTACCGAGACTTATCAAATGATAACTATACTTGTTATTCTTTCACTTAGCACCTTGCTTAACGAAGGTGGAGACAAAACGGTTGGGGACATCTAAATAGCGCTTATTTCATTACACTTTGGCCGATACAATATTTTTTGACAAAAGGACTTTGTTTATCAGGCACTTAAAATCTATTTTCATCAAAACCTTGGAGCTGCAGTTTGGGCTGATTTAGTTTATTGAAACTGTCCATCAAGTTAATGACACATCCTAAGGATGCAAACTGGAACTGGCTCAAAACAAGTACATGGATTTGTGGGGGTGGCATGTTTAACATTCTACTCAATGGAGAGCTAGAGAGCACTCCTCTTCCCCAAGACCAGACTTAACTAAGTACAATAAAGCAAGGAAACACTGGACACTCTTCATGTTTTTAGTTACTTGATTAATCTTCAAAGGAGGCTTCCCCTCCAATTGGAGTGTGAGACCTTCTGCACCCCTGGTCACTGAATCAAGAAGATGGGGTGGGATGTAAGTAAAAACAGTACCTGTGAAACTTGAGGATCTGGAAATTGAGTTCCTTAAAATCTCTCACCATGCCTCGTCCTTGGTTAAGACTTAAGTGTATATTTATTGTGATTTGAGGACCACTGAGACAGAGTCTCATTATGTCACCCTAGGTAGAGTGCTATGGTGTCACAGCTCACAGCAACCTCAAACTCTTGGGCTTAAGTGATTCTCTTGCCTCAGCCTCTACCAGAACACCTGACTTTTTTTTTTTTTTTTTGGTTGTAGTTATCATTATTTGGCAGGCCCCAAACCCTGCCAAACAATGACAGGGTTCAATGATTTGAACCCGCCACCTCCAGTGTATGTGGCTGGCGCCCTAACTGCTGAGCTATAGGCTCCAAGCCCATGGAGCTTTCTTTAAGTATAAATCTCTACAAATTGTTATTGTTCCCTTCAAGGTTTCTCCTTCCTTTTGATCAGGTTTTACAATTTTTATTTCCTTTGCCAATCATCCATTTCATTAAAGTATTTAAAATTTACACACTTAATACATAGGAGTCTCTTGAAATTTAAAGATAATGGCTCAGCACCTGTGGCTCAATGGGCTAAGGCGCCAGCCACATACACCTGAGCTGGGGGGTTCGAATCCAGCCCCCGGGCCCGCCAAACAACAATGACGGCTGCAACCAAAACATGGCCACACGTTGTGGTGGGTGCCTGTAGTCCCAGCTACTTGGGAGGCAGAGGCAGGAGACTTGATTGAGCCCAGGAATTGGAGGTTGCTGTGAGCTGTGATGCCACGGCACTCTCTCCAGGGGGACAGCTTGAGGCTCTGTCTCAAAAAAAAAAAAAAAAACAGAAAAAAAGAAATTTAAAGATAATTGTACCATTCCCATCCAAATGCTTTACTTAGGCCAAGCGTGGTGGCTCACTCCTGGAATCCCAGCACTTGGGAGGCCATCCATGGCAGGTGGATTTCCCTGAGCTCACAGGTTCCAAGACCAGCCTAAGGCAGAGCGAGACCCCATCTCTAAAAAATAGCGGGGCTTCGTGATGGGTGCTGTAGTCCCAGCTACCAGGGGGGCTGAGGCAAGAGGATCTCCAGCCCAAGAGTTTGGGGTCATTGTGAGCTATGATTCCATGGCACTCTACCAAGAGTGAAGTGAGACTCTGTCTCCAAGTAAAAGCAAAACAATAACAAAAAAATGCTTTACTTAACCCACTTTTCCCACTCCACAACCAAAATACTTAGATCGTTTTTCCTTTCCCAGCAGCTCTACGTTCTTGGATTTTGCTAAGAGAATTAAGAATGTTTAGTATCAGGGTGTCTCAGTATCATAATTAAGACCTTTATTACAAATTCAGCAATCACATAGTTCTTAGATTTAACTACAGCTAAACACTGCGTGTGAATATGTATACATAAGCTCCTCCTATATAGCCATATTGATGCCCATGAAATAAAACAAAGGATTAATATCCAGAAAATACAGATTAGTAAGAGAAAGGCAAGCAATTCAACACGAAAAGTTAAAAGAGCAGACGAGTCACAGAAGAAATACTCAGAGAGCTGCCAATGAAAACAATATGCTTTAGGTGCTGGAGACTGGCACAGCCCCTGCAGGTGCTTCGCACCTGGAGTTAGTTTTCCTTTCTGGACTCTTTTGTTTGGAATCTGATTTTTTCCTAAATTTCTAGGATGTCAGCTTACTGTGTTTGAGAAGAACTTGCCACTTACCACAGATACCTGGTATCAATTAGAGACTGGCATTTTTACTCGACACACACGGCAACAAGGTTAATGGCGTTGTAGCCGAGTTCATTTGATTCTAACGTTTTTGCTTACAAAAATCTGTGTGTAAAGCTCCGCACTGCCCACTAGCCGTGGACGGGAGATGAGTAACAAGAGTTTGTGCACGGTGGCTCACGCCTGTAATCCCAGCACTATGGGAGGCCGGGGCAGGTGGATTGCTTCAGCTCAAGATTTGGAGACCAGCCTGAGCAACAGCCCCGCCTCTACTAAAAAGTAGCCAGGCAAGGTGACGGGCGCCTGTAGTCCCAGCCACTCAGGAGGCTGAGGCGGGAGGATCGCTTGAGCCCTGGAATGTGAGTTTGCTGTGAGTTTGGCTGACGCCACGGCACTCCAGCCTGGGCAATAAGGAGAGACTGCCTAGACAAACAATCAAAAGAACACCAAGAATTTGATTCTGGAACCCAGAGGAATATACTTCCCGCTCGCCCTCGGCTGCCATTGTCAGACCAAAAAACTGGGCAGAGAGGGCGGGGCGAGAGAACGCAAAATGGCTTTCCTAAACTCCGTGGGCGTGGTCTTGCGCAGGACTTGTCCAATAGGAACCTCCAGGGGGCGGGGCGCTCTTCCTGCACGCCTTCTACCTTGCGGGGGCAGGGCTTTCTGAAGTTTGCGCCCTTCCATTGGTCGGAAGTGGAATGGGGTTCCGGGAGTGGCCAATCGTGGTGAGTCTTGGTAGAGCCGTCGCCGTAGCAACGCGCGGAGCCACCTGGGAGAGGCCTCTGGAGTAGGAAGCCTAGTGATTCTCTTCTGATCCCAGGCCCGGGCGGTCCAGGTGGTGCTGTGGCCTCCAGGCACCAGGGACCAGTTGACCGCGAATCCCATTTATTCGCTGGCCAGCACGTCCGCTCCCTGAACCGACCGCCTGGACTCCTGCCTAAGCCCGTCTTTCCACCACTGCCCAACATCCGACCTCCCGACCCAGGACCGCGCTCAGTTCACTAACGAAGCTGTCTGTCTTTACTTCTGCCCTACAGCTTCCAAGTGCCAGATGATGGAGGAGCGTACCAACCTTATGCACATGATGAAACTCAGCATCAAGGTCTTGCTTCAGTCTGCCCTGAGCCTGGGCCGCAGCCTGGATGCGGACCATGCTCCCTTGCAGCAGTTCTTTGTAGTGATGGAGCACTGCCTCAAACATGGGCTGAAAGGTAGGCCTGAGCAGCATGGAAATTTGGTATAGGTGTTGGGTCAGCATTCAGGCATCCGTGCCAAACATTGTTGTGGGTGCTGGGGTAATTGTAGTGTACAGAACAGACAAGGTCCCTGCCCGCGAGAAGCGACATTCTAGAACAGCCCTGCCTGGTGGAAATGTCATGCAAGCTACACAGGCAAGTTTTTAATTTTTGGTAACTATGTTAATAAAAAAAAGTTAAGACGTTATTTTGAAATTTAAAGATTAATTGTATTTTATTGAACCCAGTGTATGCAAAATATATGACACATAATCAGTATTTAAACTCCTTAGTAATGAGATATTTCTG
This sequence comes from Arctocebus calabarensis, assembly GCA_963573935.1. Classification (NCBI taxonomy): domain Eukaryota; kingdom Metazoa; phylum Chordata; class Mammalia; order Primates; family Lorisidae; genus Arctocebus; species Arctocebus calabarensis. Next base: position 23,545 of record CAUYON010175254.1, read on the forward strand.
TCCTTTTTTATAGTAAGAGCTAAAAATCCCCTGTGTGTTTTGCACTTAACAGCGCGTCGCAGTTCAGTTCCTCAGTTGCAGTAGTTTCAAGTGCTTAGTAGCACATTTGGCTAGTGACTGTCTTGGACAGTGATGTTTTAGAGGACAAAACAGACAGTAAAGGCAGAAACAAACATAGTTTTTAAATGCTACAAATTAAAGGGAACAAAATGAGTTAAGTAATAGAGAATAAAGGAAGGAACTTTTCAGTCTGGGTAGGAGGGGAAGATCTTTCTGAGAAGGTGAAATATGAGCCAAGACCCAAAGGAGAAGCAGCTGCCAGCTATGCAGACATTTGGGGCAAGAACATTTAGCCTAAAAACAAACAGATGTAAAGGGCAGAGGTCCTGAGTGAGACCAGCCTTGGCTTGAGGAAGACTCTAGGTAACCAAGGTGTGCTGAGAGAGAAGGGGAGGAGATTCGGTCAGGAAAGTAGAAGCAGCTGGATGACATAGGCCCTTAAAGGTTGTGGTGAGAAGTTGGATTTTATTGTAAGTGTATTTTAAATAAAGGAGAAATGAGACATAGCTTGACTTTTTTTTTTTTTGAGACAGAGCCTCAAGCTGTCACCCTGGATAGAGTACCATGGCATCACAGCTCACAGCAACCTCCAATTCCTGGGCTCAAGCGAGTCTCCTGCCTCTGCCTCCCAAGTAGCTGGGACTACAGGCACC
>CAUYON010175255.1:0-19357 GCA_963573935.1 Arctocebus calabarensis
GTTATTTAACTTCCATGTGTTTGTATGAGTATGCAGATTCCTGTTGTTATTGAGTTCAACTTTTATTCCATGATGGTCTGAGAAGATGCAAAGAATAATTTCTATTCTTTTAAATTTGCTGAGGTTAGACTTGTGACCTAAAATGTGATTGATTTTGGTGTATGTTCTGTAGGCTGATGAGAAGAATGTGTATTCAGTTTTATTAGGATGAAATGTTCTGTAGATGTCTTAACAGACATCTTGAATGGTTAAGTTTAAATCTAAAATTTCTTTGCTCAGCTTCTTAATGGAGGATCTATCCAACACTGCTAAAGGAGTATTAAAATTTCTGACTACTATGGAGCTGGAGGAAATCAAGTTGCTCATGTCTATTAGAGTTTTTCTTATAAATTGAAGAGCATTCTGGTTGGGTGCATAAATATTAATAATTGAAATCTCATCATATTGAGTATTGAAGTGTCCATCCTTATCCTTCCTTATTTTGGTTGGTTAAAGCCTAGTGTATCTGGGAATAAGATTACAACACCTGCTTTTTTCTGCTTTCCATTTGCCTGGAATATAGATGACCATCCTTTTACCTTGAGTCTATATTTATATTTTAAGGTAAGATGAGATTCTTGTATGTAGCAGATAGTTGGCCTGAGTTTTTGTATCCAGTCAGACAGCCTGTGCCTCTTTAGAGGACAATTTAAACCATTCACATTAAGTGAGAATATTAATAAGCCTTTCAAAAGTGCAGTGGATATTTTTAATTCTTTTGCCACTGTGGAGGTTGGAATTTGATCGAAAGTTTCTGAGTGAGTTTACTTTTGTGGTGGAGGATTATGTTGGTCATTATGGAGGATAGGTCTGGGAATATCCTGGACAGCTGGTTTAGTTATGGCAAATTTCTTCAACATATAGATGTCATTAAAGTATTTAATTTCTCCATCATAAATGAAACTCAGTTTAGCTGGGTACAGGATCCTGGGTCGAAAGTTATTTTGTTTTAGGAGATTAAAAGTCGATGACCATCCTCTTCTAGTTTGAAAGGTTTGAACATTCTTCCCCTTGTAGGTTATGGTTTTCTTCCATCTGGCTGCTTTCAGAATTTTCTCCTTCATATTAACTTTAGTGAAGTTAATTATGATGTGCCTGGAGTATGTCTTATTTGGGTTGAGTCTTGCTGGGGTTCTGAAACTATCTGCTAACTGAATTTTGGAGTCTCATGGCATGTCTGGAAAGTTCTCTTTCATAATCTCATGAAGAAGAGACTTTGTGCCTTGTGAGGCCACTTCATCACTTTCAGGTATCCCTATAAGGTGAACATTGGTTTTTTTTGAATTATCCCAGACCGCTCTGAGAGAATGATTCATTTTGCCCTTCATTTCTCTTCCTCTTTGGATGTTTGGGAGCATTTGAAAGCTTTCTCTTCAATATCAGAAATCCTTTCTTCTGCTTTCTCCATTCTGTTACTAAGGGATTCTACTGAATTTCTCAGATCTTTGAGGGCTACAAATTCTTGTCTCAATGTGTCAAAATCTTTGGTCATTTTGTCTTTGAATTCCTTGACTTCTTGAGACAATTTTTGAAATGCTCCCTGAATTTCTAAATCCAACTTTTCCTCTATTTTATTGAGGAAAGAAATATTTATTTGCAATCCCAATTCTGAATTCAGTTTCTGACATCTCAGCCATGTGTTTATGCATAGGATCTTCAGTTGTGACCACCAAATTATTCCTTGGGGGGGTTGATCTGCTCTGATTGTTCATGTTGCCAGAGCTTTTTCACTGATTTTGCCCCATGATTATTTTGCACCATTTGGCAAGATAAGCAGATAAGGATAAGTCAGGTAGGGAGTTCTAGGAGTAGTGATTGGCCAGTCCTTTGTGTGAAAGCTGGGATTGATGTCTGTACCTGTTCTCCTAGAGTTTTGCCAGGACCTGGATAGTGCTACTGCCTAGGAAACTGGGGACCTTATTGGTGTGGTGGGGTTAAGTGGCTCTGTCTTGTTTTCAGCTGGTCTCTGTCTTACCCTAGAGAATCAGTTGCTCTGGGTTGAAGTCTGAGCTGTGGAGAAATGCCAGCAGTTAAGTCACCCTGCTCCCAACAGGCAACAATTGGAATAGGGAAATCAAATCTTCCCACTACCACACACCCAGGATATCACTTTGAATAGTCCTTGGGTGATTGGCCCAGTTGAAGAGGTCCCAATCAATTGTCCCAGTCAGCACTGGCCTCAGGTGGGAGAGTTCAAAAGGTCTCCGGCAACTAGATAGCAGGGGTCCACTGGCGACTCTAGTATAACTTATTCAGGTGCTCTGTGAGATCACAAGGATCCCCCCAATAAATCAATTAGTCTGGGAAGGTTGATGCCTCTGTCCCCATCTTTGCACTTCTGTCACATCCAGTCACTGGTAACCCTGCAGGGCTGTGATCTCATTCCATCCAATGAACAGATGCTCCAGGGGTTTGCACCTGCTTGAGTCATGGGGAGATCTGAGTCTCCTCAGCCAGACCGCCAGTCTCTGCCACTGTCTGTCACTATTCAGCAGGGGGAGGTGAGGCCTGACAACCTCGGGTGCTTGATAGGGGCTAGGGTGATTCACTCAGTTCCAGCCCTGTCCCTGATTGATATGTTGACAGAACAGAACAACTTCACTGAATTTGTTTCTGTCTTGGCTATTTCCCCCCTTTGTCTCAGCTTTGATCCCCTGAAGGCCGGGTACGTCTGAAACTCAGTAAAGCAGGCCTCTGCGTCAGCCCTGCCCTAGGTGTCTGCTATCTCTATGTGTGTATTCTAATCCCTGTGCTCCACTAAGGCTGGTTCCATCTCAGGTATACCCTTTACTCTGGTAGCCTCCAGTTTGTCCCAGATCTGTTCTGCCAGCCACTGCCACTAGAGAAGCTGCCTGGCCTCCCTGGGTTGCCCAGAGAGACTGGGAGTGTTCCTTCAAAATATCCCCAGCTGCTGCAGGTGCCTCATGGTACCACCTTTCCCTCAGCTGATTATCTTCTCCTTACTCCCGAACTGGAAAGTCAGCACAGATCAGCAACAGTCCATGCCCCATGTATACCCCCCAAGAAAAGGCCCAAGAATCTGGACTCTATAGGGGACAGACTTCCAGGCCTCGGGGTGAGAGTGAAGGGGAGTGCCAGGAGTTCAAAATGCAGGTAAAGAGTATATACAGTTTTATACAGTTTTATGCCTGGCAGGAGAGTGCCATAGCACCCTCGTATGGGAAGAAGGTCCGGTTTTTAAAAGGTCTCTCCTGTGGGGTAAAATGGGAGGCATTTGAATTCTGCTTACTTATTTGTATGGAGGTATGGAGTATACCGCAGCTGTTCTCATGGGGGAAGGGACTCCCGTCCACTTGGCACAGGATTCTGTATCTTTTGTTTGTATCCTTGGGGTCGCAGTTTCCCTCAGCAGGGTTGATATGTGTTCTTCGACCTTCTCTTTTGGTTCAGAACTATTGGCTTTCTTGCTAAATTTTTGTCCTTTACCTCCCTTTCTGGACAGGAGCCTCTGTGGAAAGCTGGCTACAGACCAGCATTTTTGCTCCACCCCATAGTGAGAAATTTGAGGAAGATTTAGTATTAAAAGGAAGAGGTAGTGCACGCCTATTCAGTGATCAAATAATTTTTATCCTTTTGCTTGTAACTTATCGTTAAGTGATGCTTTTGGAGATGAATTAAAAAAAATGTCTGTTTTCTGAGGTTTAATTTACTCAGCTAATGTAACTGGTAAATCAAGCAATGTAAGCTCTTGCAACTTAAACATTTTACCAGAAGCTAAAAGCAAAAGAAAGAGGAAGTGGGTTAACTATTCCCTCTTCTCCCTCAGGAGACCTTCTATGCAGAAACTGATGCTTCTCTATCTGACATAGAAAAAGCGTAGATGTAAAATGTAACATGTTTTTCATTCTCTAGTCCTGGCATACAACAGAGGGCCAAATGGTTAAGATCACTGCGCCATAATCTAGACTGTTTTATAATCACTAATCACATTACATTGATGTGGACTGCACGGGGCAGCTATGCCAATTCAATCCGCATATACAATGTCAGACAGATGCATTTTGTTCTTACTACCTAGCTAATGCATTTCAAGAGAAATTCTAATCTTTTCTCCCTATGGTCAGTTGATCATCCTACCCCTGCCCCTGGATCACTCCTATGCCTTCCATCTCATCCTCTCTCTCCTCTGGCCTGAAAGACCAGTAGGCAAAAAAATAAAAACGTCCCTTGAGAGGGAGGAACAGCAATGTTCAAATTCATTTTTCCATGTGTCTCATAAAAGAAAGCAAGGACCCTTTTAGTTTCTCTTTTGTTTAGTTCCCTGTGGTCTGCTTCTCCCTCTAATGTACACAGTCTTACACCTTTTGGAATTCTCTCTGAGCTTCCATCTAAAGTAATTTTGGTGTTGAAGGGCAGAGGGAGGGAAGCTGCGTGCTCAGAGTGGCCATGTAATACACAACAGCTGATCTCTTCTGACATTTATCTCTGCTCGTGAGAGGAGATGGAACAGCTCACTCATGAAGATGAATGTCATATGAGAGCTCTGCCATCATGCATCCTTCTGAGGGATCTCAGGAGAGAGATTTGGTGTTATATAGAATATTAGAATTGCTGCAGACACAGGGAAGCCTGGCGACTTGGCTGCTCTGCCTTATTAAATCCTTTTAAGTGAAATGATGCACCCTTGTTAAACAGAGCCATCATCATTATAAGATTATCTAATTCACTCTCTATCATGGCGTTTGCTTATTTCATGCACCCACAGGAGGAAAAATGACTTTCTAGCATATTTTTAAGTACAAATGGAAATAGATTGAGTTCATAACTGTGCATTTGTATACTTTGCTCCTTGCTTCATTGAAGGCTTTATGATTATAAAAATACAGATCCTTCCGAAGAGAAATATTTCAGGGGATGAAAAAGCAATGGGGAAGTTTTTTAACTGCAGAGTGGCTAGATCTATGTAGCCCAGGTCATCTTGGATGCAAGATGAACAATCCAGGATCCAGGAAATTTTCAAGAGCACACCTGAGTTTTGCCAGGCTTCTGCTCCATCCAGAAGAGCAGACTGAGCAGAGAAACTTCTTTGAATTAAACTTCCACTACTCATTCATAGCATGACCTGGGAAAATGATCCCAACTTCTCTTAACTTCAGATTCCTTGTCTGCAAAATGTGGATAATAATGGTATCTATTAAACGGAACTGTTCTGAAAGTTAAATGACATAAGATAAAATGCACAGAAAGCTTAGAATAGGGTTTGATACATAGAAGGTATTCAATGAATACTAGCAATTACTATTAATAATTAATAAAAATGACCACGTAGGGTGGCTCATGCTTGTAATCCTGGCACTCTGGGAGGCCAAGGCAAGTGGATTGCTTGAGCTCAGGAGTTCGAGACCAACCTGAGAAAGAGTGCGCCCTTCATTTCTACTAAATAGGAAAAATAAGCCAGGCATTGTGGTGGGTGCATGTAGTGCCAGCTACTGGGGAGGCTGGGGCAAAAGGATCTCCTGAGTTCAAGAATTTGAGGTTGTTGTGAGCTATGATGATGCCATGGCACTCTACCAGGGTGAAAGAGTGAGGCTCTGGCTCAGAAAAATCATAATTAGTAAAAACATTTTCTTAGTGGTATCAAATACCATTCTTCATATGATATGAAGGATCTTAGTAGATGGGTCGCTTTTATTAGCTCTCATGTGGGTTATTTTATACTCTTTCTGTTATTTCAGATTCTAAGTGCATAGGCATCCCTGATTTATGAAGATCCAAACTTTAAATTCCCATTTCCTTACTTGGGACACAAGACCTCTTGTCCTTTTATCCATTCCTAAGATGCAGGTAATATAATGAAAAATATCTTAGTTTTGGGACTAGGCCCACACCTGGGGTTTAATCTTGTGTACTATTCTTGTGTGAAATTGCTCCATACACTTAACGTCTGTGAGTTTCTTTTTTGTAGAGACAGAGTCCCACTTTATCACCCTTGGTGGAGTGCTGTGGTGTCATACAGTTCACAGCAACCTCCAACTCCTGGGCTTAGGTGATTCTCTTGCCTCAGCCTCCTGAGTAGCTGGGACTACAGGCATCCACCCCAATGCCCAGCTATTTTTGTTTTTGCAGTTTGGCTGAGGCTGGGTTTGAACCCGCCACCTTTGGTATATGGGGCCAGCACCCTACTCAATGAGCCACAGGCACCGCCCACATCTGTGAGTTTTAATTTCCCCAACTGTAGAATATATGTGAAAAGTATTATTAGTACTTACTTACTTTGAAAGGATGCCATTGGGGTTAAACATATAATATGTTAAACATCCTAATTCTTACTCCTGGAGTCTGATGTCCTGTTGTTCTACAGACTTTAACTGAATAGCTGCTATGTCCAGATGCTGTGACTAGTGTAAAGATGTATGAGTGAATATGTGTGATTCTTGCCAAGAAGTGTTGGCAGTGAGGATAAGAGGCACAGGAAAGGGGCATATCAAGGAAGGCTTCCTGAAAGAAAGATTCACTTGCATTGAGTCTTGAAGGATGAAAAGAGATAACTAAGGAAGAGGGTAAGGGCTTTTCATACAATGGAAGAACATGAGAACCATTTAAAATATGAAGGTTGAAACATACCTCAATGTGCTCATGTCATAATGAGGATAGCAAAAATGACGTTTTGAAGATATCTCACTCTATTACGGACAACTTGAACTGTGGCAAGTCAAGGATTTGACTTTACAGATTTATCAAACATTTCACTTTGAAGAAGATAGTCTTAGGGAACTTAAAGGCCTCTAAAGAGCAAGTTTTGCTGGAAGCAGAGTCATGTCCTGGATGGCTCCTCTTACAATATGGCTTCCAGGAGACTCCGGTGGGAACCCTGACACCTGCGTGAGGTTCAGCCAGAGGTCAGAACCCAGACTAAGGTTGTAACTGAATCTCGTTTAGCTGAAATTCATTTTAAATAAAGTGACATTTGTTTTTTTAAAATTCCAGCAGTCTTGCAACCATTCTGGAGAAGGTGGCTTGTCAGCATTTAGTATCGGTGGGAGACTGTAAAAACACAACTACAGGGAGTAGCATATTAGGGGAGTGTGTGTGTTCGTGTGTGTCTGTGTGTGTTGGCGTGATAAGGCAGATTTTATAGAGTCAAAACTATCACCTTTCCCTTAAATCCATAAGAGCTGGATCTGTGGAAGCTCGTGAGCTAAGAATTAGCCCATTTTATTTCTCTCTCCCTTTCCCTGTAGCTGTTCTTTCCTTGAAGTCCAGGTTTGATCTCAATGAAGGAAAAAGATCAATATGTGGATTTCATTTGCTCACTTTATCTGCCTTGCTCTTTCCTGCACCCAAGTGGGGTATGGCTGAAATCGCACAGGGTGAATGTGCATGTGCCATGGCATCAGCATGCTTGGCTTGTTCATGCCTCCTGTTCCATTACTGGACTGGGAGTGCCATGGGAGTTATTTATATCCTGCTGCTCAAGGTCATTGCTGAGGTCTGGCTTTTTATACATGCCTGCCTCTTGAGGGTACATGTTATCATGTGGCGCACAGAATTAATCACTGCTGCAGATACTGGTGTGCTGGGAGCTTGTCAAAAAGTCATGCAAAATATTCAAAAATTTTGACCTCTGGCATAAATGGGTTAATAATCCAGTAGAAAACCTAAAAAGAAGCAAGGCCCATGCCAGAGGAGACCCCCACCCTGCCTTTGGCCCTGGGAGGCATCTAGTGAAACACTAGGGTATGTGTTTCCACTTGTAATCTACATATATGACTATGTGTGTGTACGTGTGTCTGCATTCCCATATGTCTGCCCACAGGTCAAGCTCTTGGCCACATTTGGGTTGGCTACCCCTGGCTCTTTTCATTTCAATTGGCTCTTCCATCTTAAGGAGATATAACGGACTAGCACCTATTGTTCAGTCAGGGGAGCCTTTACAAGTGAAATCAGAAAGCAAATAGAAGGAAGAGCATATGTGTCTGGCATGCTTGAGACATCACCTGCTTCCTTCCTTCCTTTCTAATTACCAGAGTTATAACTTTTGGCGACACTTCAGAACTTTGGGGAAATCTGCAAAGAGGAGACCCTCTTAGGCATCAGATCTAGATCACACCCTGAAGAAAGACACCCTTTTGAAATTTTTATTTCTGTAGGCACAAAGTAAATGGGTTCTGTTAGGGCATGGCTGAAAAGCTGGATGGGACAGTCACTCAGGCTTACGATGGCACGAGGTACCTTCCTTTTCCCAGCATGATCATGGCTCCAGGATGCTGTGTTCAGCTGGGCTCCCAGCTTCTCTTACACCTGTCCCTAGTTTTATCAATACTTAAAACCAATAAGACCATAAGAAATGAGATAGTAGACTTTCTAGTTCTTTCTTTCATACACACTTGCTTTCTGGCTTAGGTGTGGGGTGGCATAAAGGTTAGCAAAAAGTCAGAAAAGAATAACCAATACTTTTTGTATTTTACAAGAAAACATGAGAATAATTAGCTCTAATTTCTTGTTTTCCCTTTCCCTCTCCTCTAATAAAACCCAAAGCACACTGGACAAGTAAGCTAACATTGTAAATGTTCAAAGGTGGAATTACATCTTTTGGTATCCAGGTGTACTTCGCATTATAATGCAGGCTTGATGATAACATTTCTCAGGAAATCTGCACAGCTGTCTGCATCAAATGGTAGCATGTGGGGAAAATATTGTTTGGAATGTACTTCTGGGTGCAATTTACTTTGATACTGTTCTCTGAAGTATCAAAATTGATTCTTCATGTTTGACAAAGGAAGATGTGTACTCTCAAGCTTTAAGAAGCTGAACCATATTTGGGGTGACAAATATATTCTTCCAGGAAAAAAGTATTGTATAGTAGAAAGAACAAAGGCTTTGCGGCCAGAGAGAGCTGGGTTTGAATCTTGCTCCAACCACTTACTGGCCCTGAGACTTGAAGCAAATTAATTTTTCTAAGCTTCTGTTCCTTCATTCACACAGTGGGATGCTGCAACAATAATAGGAGATGACGTATATAGCAGTGATTTCTAATAAATCCATTTGACAAGTGGAGGGGAAAGGAAGGAGCTGCACCTTATGTGGTGTAGGGGAGAAAAAGGATCAGGGGAACCCACATTAGGGTGATGAAAGTGTATGTCCATAGTGAAGTTCCAGGAAGAACAGAATTGCTCACATTCCTTCTATTTTCGAGTTCAATGCTCTATAGCCTTCATGTTCAGATGTAGCAAGGCAAGGCCTGTAGCATATAGGCCACAATTGAGAGGTGGATGGGTGAGGCTACATCCTGCTACTGAACTGACTCATGACCTGGCAGCAACTTCACTTGTCTAAGTTTCTATTTTCTAAACTCTACCCACAAAAGTGTTCCCAGTGAAGGCCATTTTGCCTTGTGTATAATGCACAAGGTTTATAGATACTAGGACTCAGAGTGACAACCCTCTTCCCCCATCTCTGACTCTCTCTTATTCACTTTTCTTTTCCTTTTTCTAGAAATCATTACTACCAGTGTGCGGCTGCCACAGGTGGAACATCTGGGAAGTGTTATTATAGCCTCACCTTTGCTGTCACCTTCCCACATAATGAGGACGTCTGCTACCTGGCCTACCACTATCCCTACACCTACACAGCCCTCATGGTAACTTCCTCTCTGCAGCATCACTCCAGCAGGCCTGAGCGCTCACTGAGGTTTTTCTTTGTTGTTACTGCTGTTGTTTTTTTGTTGAGAACTTCCAGCATGACCTGACATCTTGGGTGGCTGGGGTGAAATGCTGCCTTCCTGAGATTTTGTTGTCATGGACTTATGTATGTCCTGTCTCCTTCCCTGAACAGAGAATAAGACAGAGTCATGGCTGCTGACATTCTGAAGCCTCAAGTGGCCTGCAGGTTGAGTGTAGGAAGTGGGGACATTTCTTAGGGTCTCTATCTTTTAAAACAAAGTCCTCAGAGGGCCGGGCACGGTGGCTCATGCCTGTAATCCTAGCACTCTGGGAGGCCCAAAGGGATGGGTTGCTTGAGCTCAGGAGTTTGAGACCAGCCTGAGCAAGAGTGAGACCCTATCTCTAGTAAAGATAGCTATGCATTGTGGTTGGCGCCTGTAGTCCCAGCTACTCGGAGGCTGAGGCAAGAGAATCAGGATGGCTGGAGCCCAGAAGTCTGTGGTTGGTGTGAGCTATGATGACACTACTACACTCTAACCAGGGTGACAGAGCAAGACCCTGTCTCAAACAATAAATAAAATAAATAGTCCTCAGGTTAAGCATGAAATAGTCAGATTTGAGTTGAATTAGACAGACAAGTGAGCTGAGATGCAAATCTGAGGAACCTTGGCTCCATGAGGGGAGTGGAGCAGAAGGCAGGGAGGTCGAGCTTGGAAGACTCCTGTATCTGTGAGCAAGCAGCTGCTTCAGCATCTGTCGTGGTTCCCATTACTGTGGGCTGAAGGCTGCTGGAAGGATCCAGGGTAGACAAGAAGCATGGGAGAACAGAACACTGGGTGGGGGGGGGGAAGTTGCTGCAAAGGAGGGCCATAATCATTTATTTCATGAGAGGAGGGAGAGAAGCTGGGCTGGACTCAACTGCTAGCGTCCCTGGGTTCCGTAAGGCCCTGCTCAAGGTTCATGAGACAATTTTTGACAAATTGACTGCTTCGACCATGCAGTTTTCTTTCATTTGCAAAAGTGGGCAAACTATCTCTTACCCTTAGCTATTTCATGGATATCCTGAGGAAAAATGAGCTGCAATATCTTCTATAGGGCACCTTCATCCTCTGTGTTAATGTAAAATGTTATTAGCATATTTATAATAATCTACGTGTATGTGAGCATATATATCACTTAGCTTGAAGGTTGAGCATTTTCATTTTAGGGCTGTGATGAAGAGTTGGAAAAGATAATAACCAAGAACATCTTTCCTTTAAAAGGAATGTTCAGGTAGAAATGAACATTTTTATTTTTCTTGCCAAGGAGGCATATCTTAAACTTGGCTCTTTACGTCGCAAGAGTGCATCTGCCCCTCTCCCCATATGTTGTCTTGCCTAAGGAGAGAGTTTTACCATTTCCCAGATTGCAAAAGATGCACAACTAGTAGTATTTGTGTATCACACTTAGAGAGCTCAGGAAGTTAATCCAAGAAATGTGCCTCACAAGCTATGTTGTAACAAGCCGTGTTTGTTATGAAACGTGTTTTGTTGCCTTCAGGGACACAGAACAGGCAAGATTCATGATCCCTTTCAACAGCTGTTTCTACAGTCCTGCCTGGGAGATGCTGGGAGGGAAAGTCTACTGGGGAATTAGATTCTTTGTGGAATATGTGTTTGGCTTTTCCATTGGGGGATGAAGGAACTACATGTGGGTCTAAGACACTGTTCTCGTCACGTGATAGAGTACCTCCAACCCTGATCAGGTTCTTGGTGGCAATTAGTATAAAACATTGGAACTCAAAGAGGTGAGAAAGCTGTCTGGTTTCCCCTTATCATTTATAAATGCAAAATCTAAAGCCTAGAAGTGCCACGTCTCACGAGAAGACAAGCAGAGAAGAAAACGCTGGCCTTGGATGTCTATTTTGGTGGCCTTTCTACTCCACTTGAGCAAAAGTGTAGAAAAAATTCAGAAGAATTTCTGCTGTGGGGTCAGATCAGTGTCCTCACTTATACAATAATAGCTACGGAAAAAATGAAGTTTGGTTTTACAAGTACACGCAGTTATCTTTGTGTGATGACATGGACATCTCCAAAGGTTGAGTTCAAGTTACCAACCCAGGATTTATGTGTGTAACGCTGGGTGCAGTGGATGTAGTTCAGCTGAAGGAGAATGTTTCTCACCAAACATGGTCCTTTTCTTATCTGAAGATGCTCTGATGAATTCTTACTAGGTGCCTACAAGCTGATTTAAAGTCTGGAACCTTTTCAAGCAGGCGTGACTGCACCTGGGTGCTCACCTTGTTTCCTGGGTCCCTTTACCTTCTGGAGACTGTGTCAGATCAGATCATAGGGTTAAAAAGTTTAAAATTGAAATATAACTTAGAAGCTGTTGGGGTTGATGGGAAGATAATTTCGTTTCAAAGGGAGGCAAAAATACAAACAAGAGAACTCCTGGTAATTAGGCTCATTGAAAGGGAGAGCAAGGCCTTGTTAACTGATGTTCATGGGCTTATGACTATTAACAGCATGATTTGCTGTTACTAATAATTATAGTCTTTTTTACTATTACTGTTAATAAAAACTTATTATTTGTCAGACTATTGACTATGATCACTTCCACCAGGGAAGTCTGGGAAAAGTTAATGAGAAAGAAGGATAAAAAATAGCTTCTTATTTTTCCTAAATGAGTACAACAGTGTTAGAAAGATAATATGGCATTTGAAAGTGAAAAAATGTACATTCCCACTTTTAGGTTTTACATTACCAATAACTCATGGTCTTTGTCCTCTCATTTAAGACAATAATTGACTCTGTGACTTTTCTTAAAAATCTCTCCTTCCATCGTGGACAGAATGAGCACATACTGTAACACACACTAGTCATTTTTATTTTTGGACATGTCCTAAGGAGAAACACTTCTTCTTCCAACAGATCAGTGATAAATTAAATGTGAATAATACCCCAAGGGCAGAATTAACTGTATGTGATTTGGGGGTTAGGCTGAGGGTTGGAAAATACATTTCCATGTGGAATTCATAATTTGAAAGTCTGTGATACTATGGATTATGTTTAATATTCACAGACATTTTTATAGCAAAGGACTTTTGTGTTGGATGTTTTTCAATGTGAATACAATTTTGAAACTAAAAATTTTATTATTCTCTTATAATAAGAGAATTAGTGTTTGGTTCTTTGAAAGTGATATCTTCCAGATGCTTGTGAGCAACACTGTTGGATAATTGTTCAAATGATAGCATTAAAATAAAGCTAAAAGAAATAAACACACTATTGTTGCCATTCTGGAGCAAACAAAATGAGTTATATTTTAATCAGCAATATCAAGATACCAGTAATTATAATGATTGCTGTCTTGTTTATAATACTTTATTAAAGTATTAGAATTTTGTTATAGATTGTCCCTCGGTACCCAATGGTATAGGTTGAAAATGGAGCCCCAAAAGATTTTAAGAAGCTCAGGGAATGGTATCTCACTGAGAACTGAGAAGTATATGAGAAAAGTGATCATAAGTAGGATCCAAATATTTGGATAGCTTAAGGCTCTTATAAAAGAGTAGAAACTTTCACCAGACACTTGTAGCTGCCATGAAAGATGCTAACATTATTATCTTCAAGGATGGGAACTGGGGTGTAGCATAGGGACAAGAAAAGGCAGAGATGGGGAGAGAGAGAATTAGAGTGCTTTAATGCACAATATCCTATAAAGGGCCTGGAATAAATGAAGAATTTGTTTTCTATTTTTTAATTTTTTTCCTAACTTTTTTTAATAAATAAAATTGCTTTTTTCCCTATTTTTTAATAAGCAAAATTGTCCAGGTTTGTTATTTTTTATTTTATTTTTTTAAAGGCAGAGTCTCTCTCTATTGCCCAGGCTAGAGTGCTGTGGCATCGTTGTAGCTCATGGCAACTTCCAACTCTAAGGCTCAAGCAATCCTCCTGCATCTGCCTCTAAGAATTTGGGATTATAGGTGCCCACCATGATGCTTTTATTTTTAGTAGAGATGGGGTCTCCCTCTTGTTCAGGCTGGTCTCAAACTAGTCAGCTCAAGGGATTCACCTGCCTTGGCCTCCCAGAATGCTAGGATTACAGGCTTGAGCCATAAATGAGGAGTTTAAAAAGTGTCGAGTGGGAAATGTTGACCTACATGTGGCAAATCAAAGATGCGAGAACAAGTCATAAATCAGTGCTGTCAGGTGCCGACAGAAAGGGACCTCCTTGTATGGGCCCAAATAGGCACAGGAAAGGGTCTTGGTGTTGAGGAGGTGAATTGTGAAAGGCTGTTCTGAAAGAAGCAGAATGTATATGAATGGTGAATTCTTTGACCAAAAAGAACCTGAATTCCAAGGTCTTGAGCACAATGGAAGAACTAGCTTTTGAGGTAAATGGGTCTGGATTTGAGGCCAACAGCTGAGTTTCCTTGCTGGGTAGCTATGGGCAAACTTTTTAACATCTCTCAGCCTCAGTTTTCTCATCTTTAGAAGTGGAAACATTCAGACAGTTTCTACTCAGACTATTGTGAAGATTAAATGATTGCTATGTGGAAAGTATTAGCAAAGTGTCTATCCAGTAAGCAATACCAGATGGTAACCATTAGGGCTCTTATTCTTTTCTTGTGATGATGTGTAATTATTTTCTCTGTTGGACTGATTGGAAGATACCCATTTAATTCATAATTTATTCTAAGATTAAAATTAAGCAAAAAACTTCAAATAGAAGAGACCCCCACTCTCTGAAAGAAAACTACCCTAAAACAAGGCTGCTAGAAATGGTTTTCTTAGGATGATTGATTATGATTATTTTTTCTTTACTCTCTTTTCTGAATCATCAGTGATACAACTTTGTTTGTTTTTAATGGAAAAGAATATTAAAATCATCTTTTCTTTATAATTGACAAATCTGTGAGTACGTACCCAGAGACTAGCCATTTCTCTCATTCTTAAGTTAAGTCCTTTTAACTTAGGGAGAAGGATATTGGCAGATGGGGATGATTTGAGAAAGCTCATCAGAGTACGCTGTAGCATTTACTGTAGCTTTTTATTTAGCTCGACAGTGTAACTTGTTCTCTTGTGATGTGAAGTCTTCGATTCTCTGCTGAGTGTCTTTAAGTGACAACTGAGATCTAGGCAGTGGACAAATAAAATAGGCCATCTCCTTAGGAGTAGGCTTTCTTCTAGACTAGGGGAACAGAGAGTATAGGAGTTTAGGGGGTCACAATAAGAAATGAATGATTTTTGAGTCCACAGTGCTTCCCACTTTATCAGTAGCCATCAGCAGGGTGACCTGCTGGGGTCAAGGCAAGTCTTTTATGGAAGTTTCAAGGGAGTAGTTGATAAAGGACAGGGAGATGACTCCTGTGGAGAGACACAGGGGGAGGCCACAGGCTGAGCTTATCAGCCTGCTACCTTTCACAGACAGGATTTTCTTTTAAGAAGTCAGCCTCTCTAGGGGTTTCCACAATTGCCTTGAACTCATTCATATTTTTATAAAGAAAGAAATCCACCCCCATGGCTTCCACAGGGGTGCAATTATAGTCAGTTGGCACATGCATTCAGAGTCCCCACTTCTCTCATCAGTGATCCCTACAATCTCCAATTAGGCATAACCTTCCTAGACCTGAGATGGGAGTGTTCACCTGGAGATCATTTTTTAGGAGAACAAGACAAAGCCACGTTTGCAAAAGGAAATTCAACAGAACTTTATAGTTGGTTTATTGCTAGCAGTCTCCTGTATGACTGAAGCCACAATAATCTAAAAGTGGGAGTGTTATAGACTGGCCACACTGGTGGCAGATCCTGGGGGGTGGAGGAGATAGATAGATAGATAGATAGATAGATAGATAGATAGATAGATAGATAGATATTTCATTGAGGGGTGCAGAGATTTGTGAACATTGGTAGCTTATGAAAAATGAGCTTTACCTAAAAGAATATTAGGCATTTGTTGAGCTTTATGATATGATTAATCATAAAAAGTATAATCATAATAAACTGTTAAGAGAGAACTCATAGGAGAAGAAAACATTTCAAGCGTTGCTTTCTCCCACAGTTGCTTCTAGAAGCACTGTTTTGAATGACAATGTTTAATGTTTTTTGACTTTTTATCTCAGAGCAAGCTATGCTTGATGATTCCTATAAACAAACCTGCTTCCGCATATCTGAGTTATAAAAGTCCAGATTTTATTATTTTTTTTAAAGTTTGGCATCAGGTGCGAAGGAGCTATGGCCTATTTGTGACATCACAGAAACAGAATGATAGTTACTGCTTTTCCTTTTTTAAAAAAAAAATTCATTATGTCCAGTCCCCCACTTTTTTTCTTTCTCACACATAACATTTATTTAATTTTAATTTATTTTAACAGTTTTATTGTATTTTTAATTGACAAACAACATATGCATTGATGGGGTACACTGATGTTTCAGTATGTGGTATCTGTGTATATTGTGGAACCGTCCATTCGGGCCAGCTAACATGTCCTCACCTCACACGCTTATCGTTTCTTTGTGGTGAGAGCACTTAAAATTATTCTTTTAGCTATTTTGAAATATGTCATGTAATATTTATTATTAATTATAGTTAGCACACTCTGTAACAAATCGCAAACTTCATTCTTTCTAAGTGAAACTTTGTACTCTTTGACCAATGTCTCCCCTTTACCCATTCAACGCTGTCCCCTGCCACCTCCCACCACACCCTGGCCGCCACTAGTGACCACTATTTTTCACTTCTGGGAGTTTGATTTTTCAGATTGAACATAACAAGTGAGGTTGTGCGGTGTTTCTCTTTATGCCTGGCTTATGTTACTTGGCACATTTCCTCTCTAGCTCATCCATGTTGCTGCAAAGGATAGAATTTCCTGCTTTTGAAAGGCTGAATAGTATTGTCATGTATGTGTATTGTTTTTTAAAATCCATTCATTGTTGATGGGCATGGCTGTGGTTGTTTCTGTATCTTGGTCATCATGAATAATGCTGTAGTGAATATGGGCATGCAGACATCTCTTTGCCATCCTGATTTCAATTTTTTTAGGCATATACCTAGAATTGGGGTGGCTAGATCACACACCTATGGTAATTCTATGTTTAGATTTTTGAGGAATCTTTACATTGCTTTTCAAAATGGTTGTACAAATTTACACTCCTCCCGAAAATGTGGAGGGTTCCCTTTTCTCCCTGTCCTCATCAGCACTTTTTATCTTTTTGAAAATAGCCAATCTAACACATGTGACGTGATATCTCATTGTAGTTTTAATTTGCATTTCTCTAATTATTAGAAATGATGAGCACTTTTTCATATATCCATTACCCATTTTTGCATATCTTCATTTGACAAATGTCTATTCAGGGCCTTTGCCTATTTTTTAATAGGGGAATTTATTTTCTTCTTATTAAATAGTTTGTATTCTTTGTATATTTTGGATACTAGCTCCTTATCTGATATTTAATTTGCAAATGTTTTCTCCCAATCTGTGATTTGTCTCTTTGCTCTATTAATTGCTACTGTTGTTGTGCAGAAGATTATTAGTTTCATGATATATCGTTTGTTTATTTTTTCTTTCTTTTTTGGGGTCATATCCAATAAATCACTCACCCAAACCAATGTCATGAAGCTTTTGACCTATGTTTTCTTCTCTTAGCTTTACAGTTTCAGGTCTCCTGTTCTTTACTTAGCAGATGCAATCAATGTAACCTGGTTCTTTGTATCCTCAATGAAACCCCAACAATAAAAAAAAACAAAAACATTTTAATTCATTTTGAGTTGGTTCTTATATAAGGGATGAAATGAGGGTCCATTCTCATTCTTCTGTATATAGATCTTCAGTTTTCCCAATAGCCTTTATTGAAGAAACTATCCTTTCTCCATCGTATATTTTTGGTGTCTTTGTAAACAATTTAATATAGATATTAGTTTGTTTCTGGGTACTTCTTGGGAAGGATTCATTCATGAGAATGTTCTCCAGGATCACCACCTGCGTTTCTCAGTAGTGTGCCTTGTGTACATAATAAAATACAGGAAAAAATAGCTTTAATGAGAGAGAGAGACAGAGAGAGAGAGAGAGAGAGAGAGAGAGAGAGAGAGAGAGAGAGAGAGAAGAGAGACAGCGCTCATAGGAACAATCCAGCAAGACATTGTTTCCCAAAACATATTCGATAACATTCCAGTTTCTTGAGCTCGTTAGGGAAAAGGAGTTTAATGATGGTATAAATTTATGAAGCACTTCTGCTAGTTTTTCTTCCAAGAGTTCCCAGTGCATATCGAAATATTAAAGAATCTGAGAAGTCCTGCATCCATTAAAATCTTTTCATTTTATTTCCCTCCCACTTTTCCAAGTGGTTTGGCTAGGAATTTCCCACCTTCCTCAGTGCTTGTTAACCTCCTACAGGATATACTTCCAGAAATGCTGCAGGGAGGTTTCCTTTCTGAATTTTGGAGCCTTGGAATTTGATAGTAATTATGAGGCAGGTTCCCTCAGTCTACATTTCAATAATAAGGAAGGCTGAGAGCAGCTTTTACCCAAATGTTTATAAAAGTGCTAAAAATAATTTGTTTATAATCACAGAGAGTATAATCTAAATCCAGTATTACCTGGAGCCTCTTTTCAAGGGTGACCGAGAAACACGACTGACATCCAATGGGGGCATTTCCATTATTATTCGGTGCCATCTCTCCTGGGATAACTAGACACCTACTTCTTACATTGGGGCTTTAATTATTTCATATTGATTTTTTTTTTCAACCTGTGAAGTTCCTTTTTTTTTGGTCAACATCCTTTGAGAGGATGCTTTCTATTCCCTAATGGTTGTGATACTTTTGCCATTTTGAAAACCGTTGTCATTTAAGTCTACTTGCATTTAATTATTGCCAGAAAAAGGTGGTTTGTGCTTTCTTTTGGAAAATGTTAGTGAGTTTTTGATAGCTCTCTCCATGATTAATTATTGTTACAGTTTCATAGATGTTTTGAGAAAAAAATGAAAGTTTGCTCTCTGTAAAGTTTAACATATATCTACAAAAAACAATATTGTTCAAATGCTCTGTATCATTATTTTTGTGTACTTGATTTATCCAAGACTGAGGTGCTTTCTTACCGTCTCTTGCTCCTAGTACATTTTTTTCTCCTTTTGCCATTTTTGCATTATATATTTCATCCCCATGTTATTTGATTCTTAAGATTTATGAGTTTTATATGTTCATTGTGAATTGTGCCCTTTATCAAAATAAGATTTTAAAATCCCATTTAATGCACTTGATCTTGAATATGACTCTGTCGTATATTACTATTGCCATACCTACTTTAATTTATGTTTGCTTATCCTTTTAGTTTCAATATTTCTCCTTTAAAATGTTTGCATAAAGGCAAACAAAATAAAGAGATAATTTAGGGATGTTTCTCATACATATCATTTTTTTTTCTTTTTCTCTCTCTTTAAAAGTATCTCAAACATACAATGTGCAGTAGGGTTTTTAAAAAGTAATCCGGGTGCCTGGGCATAGTGAGACTGGGGAGAGAGGACTTCAGGCATCTCTGGCAGGAGGGATCTGCCCAGAAACTTCCCTTTGGGGACACAGGGAGACAGCGTGAGGCTTCTGGACACCCTGAGGAAGGCAAAAGTGGCAGAGATTGGGCAAGTGGTTGCGTCTGTTTGATGGTCTGATCCTGTTGGCAGCTGTGGGTGGGGCAACAGTGGGACTGCAGGCTG